>WSUE01000080.1:48796-123343 GCA_019633535.1 Tulasnella sp. JGI-2019a | reverse complement strand
TCTAAGCTCAGTCAGCATACTGAAAGCATCAGTCAGCATGGTGGAAGGATCAGTCAGCCTTAGGAGGATGTTAGGAGAATGTTCTGGAAGATTCCTTTGAATTTAGTATATATAGAGCAAGGGGAATGCTGTAGGATTCCCCATTGCAAACACCTGTTTGTAATCTAGTGCTTTCAATCTCATTCTCTCTTATCCATCTCCACAAGCAGTCCACAGCTATCAGTAAGTACCCCTGGTTGGCACCCTTAGCACAGTTGTGCATATCAGAGTCTAGCTTGGAGCTAACTCTTAACACAGGTCTGAAGCTGAAGTGTTTCAGAGACGACAAGGGTGGAGAGTTCATAGGAACTAAGTGGGATGATTTCATGAAAACAGAAGGGATTGTACATCAGTGCACAACAGTTAACACCCCTCAGTCAAATGGCATCTCAGAATGCACCAATCGCAAATTGGAAGAGGCAATCACCTCTATGCTTGCTGAGGTGAAACTACCACATGCACTCTGGAAACATGCAACAGGACTGGCAGTTCGCATCCTCAATGCAATGCCAACTTCAGCAGTAAAGGGGATGACTCCCTACAAGGCTTACTACAACCACAAGCCTGACCTCTCCATGCTTTGTGTTTTTAGTTGTCACACATATGTCCACATCCAAAAGGAACAATGTCAGAGCGCACCCTGGCACACGCAGCAGTGCATCTACCTCGATTTTGAAGACGGGTACAAAGGTTTCAAATGCTACAATGTGGAAACAAATAAGTTTGTGATATCCAGGGACATTCGGTTTGATGAAAACGATTTCCCTGGAATGCCATGGACCGAAGAGGACCAAACCTTCACCCCCATCAGTGGAGGATACTACCCTCCACCAATTGTCCCCCCCTTTCGTCACACCAGCACCACTTGCACCTCCAGCAGGGGGTGCATTACTACCAACACCACCTGCACCTCCACCAGGGGGGGCATTACCACCTACACCATCTCTGCCTCATCCCCCACAAAATCAATGCACACATGATGATGATGACTACATTGACAATGATGAAAGACAGACAGCGAGAAGTCACCAACACCCATGCCTAGTCCAATCATTCGAAACAGGTGCAAGACAGGAAAAACAACAGGCTACAAAGGAAAGCAAAAAGCAGATAGCCAGAACAGTTCAGACTCATCATCGTCCTACTCCCCTGATTTGTCCAACTCACCCCACTTACCATATCATCCACCTCTATCACCATCAGCACTGTCATCATCTTCCTCACACCAGGCTTCAGATATAAAGATATTCCTCCAAAAGGAACCTTTGGCAGAAAGCAACCAGTAATCACACCCCTATCACAAAACTTGTCTCTCTCTCCTGAGGTCAGCCCCTCGAACCAAGGACCTACACCTCCCAGGATCACAAAGAAGACTGTGGATCTGCTGATGAAGAACAAAAAAGGAAAAGGTCAGTGAGAGCTGAGGGATCTGGTTGACAATCCATCATGGGCAACAACAGAAAATGAAGGAGCTAGGACAGAAAGGCACACCTGATCTAGCAAGACTCAGGTCATCACACAAGTCATTCCTGAACCATGCACACCAACACCCACTCCTCAGAATGCACCTGACACAGTAACAAACCCAGGACACACAGCTCGCATCTGCACTATGATCATTGGAACTGCACCAGCCGCGAATTTCGATTCTCCTGATCCTGAAGGGGGTGAAAAACCGGAATCAGACGAAAATATTGTCAAAGCCATGCTTCAGGCTCAGGAAATCGTCTACCCTGATGTCAAGCACCTCTCCTTTGATCAAGGAATGGAGTGATGTTATGAAAGCACACTCAAGGTTGCAGCCAACAGTAGTGAGCCCAAATCATTCAGAGAAGCGATGGCTGGCCCAGACAATACAAAGTGGCTGGAGGCAGCCCAGTGGGAGATGACAGCACACTTGATCAACAGGACATGGGAGCTAGTGGAAGCACCACAAGACCACAAGGCAATTGGATCATGATGGGTGTTCAAGGTGAAGAGAGATTCCAATGGAGAAGTAGAACACTACAAAGCCTGCCTTGTCGCACAAGGATTCTCTCAATGCAAAGGAGTCGACTACCATGACCAAGAACTATTCGCACCAACAATGCGACTGGCTGCCATCCATACCATGCTCACTATTGGAGTGATCAAAGACTGGGAAATCGAATCAATTGACATCTCCAATGCCTATCTCAATGGCATACTCCCAGAAGATGAGATTGTATACATGTGACAGGCTGATGGTTTTAAGGAGGATGACAGAGTATGTAGGCTGAAGAAAGGCCTGTATGGATTGAAGCAAAGTGGATGACTTTGGTATCAGAAGCTGGGTGAAGTACTGAAAGGGATAGGATTGAAGAGGCTGGTCTCAGATCCCAGCATCTACATCTGGGAAGGAGATGGCATCAAGTTAGTCATCCCTGTTCATGTGGATGACCTAACAATCCTCTCAAAATCCAAGTCACAAGTCAAGGAAATCAAAGACGTACTCAGCAAGGCATTCAAAATCCGCAACCTCAGCCCAATTTCTTTCCTCCTTGGCATTCAAGTCACTTGAGATCATCCCAACTGCTCTCTCTCTCTCTCACAGAAACAATACTGTATCAACCTGCTGGAACGATTCAACATGAGCAACTGCTCACCTGTCACCACACCAATGGATCCCAGGTTGAAACTGAACAAAAGTGACAGACCCACTACTGCTGAAGAAATGGCAGAGATGGCAAACATTCCTTATGCAAATGCCATCAGTGCCATCAACTATCTTGCTACTGCTACTCACCCAGACTTGTCTTGGGCCACCCATAAGCTCACTCATTTTATTGCCAATCCTGGGATGAAACACTGGCAGGCCATGAAACACTTGCTCTGATACATTCAAGGAACCAAGGAACTATCCCTTACATACAAGCCAGACCCAAATCAGACCTCACTGATCACCACCTGGACTGATGCAGACTATGTGGGTGACAAGGACAGCCAACGATCCACCAGTGGATACATTGTGAAGATTGGGACTGGAGCAGTAAGCTGGGCAAGTAAGCTACAAGGCATTGTGGCAAGCTCATCAACCAAATCAGAATTCTACAGGGCAAGCTTCGCTGGATGAGAGATCCTCTGGTTCAGGAACTTCATCGAGGAACTCAACTATGACACATCCTCTCCCTCACCTCTCTTCATTGACAACCAATCCACTATCCAGATCCTCCTCAATGCTGTCACCAACAGTTGACTCAAGCATGTAAAACACTCTGAGTTCTGGATTCGTGATGAGGTCACAGTCCATAAGTGAATATCTGTCCACCACTGTCCAACTGATGTCATGCCAGCTGACCTACTCACCAAGGCCTTGCCCCATGTACTTGTTGAACACCACAGACAAGCCATGGGCCTGTTCTAGTTGCAGACTTGCCACATCAGGGGGTGTGTTGCACACAGCTATGCAGTAACAATGTGGTGCCTCTGTGACACCACTCATCCTTCATCTATTTTCTTTTATGGACACTGACTCATTTGTATTGCTTTTCTCTCTTATCTCCAATGGGGCCTGAGTCCTTGGTGTCTTCTCTTCTATTCCTCAGTTCTCAGACCCATCCTTCTTTCCTTCTATCTCCCCATGGCTGTGATACATTCCCACACCACTCATCGACAGTATATAGACTGGTAGCGCGTTGTGGGGGTGAAGTTCCTTATCAACTTACAAGGACTTCATTCCCCCTTCATTGTGCTGCCAGTGTGCTGCCAGTGTCAGTCATTCCCCTTGCTCAGTTACCAACTTTAACACAAGAGGGTCACTTTTTGCTTGGGGGTGCCAGGAGATCCAGAGCCTGTCATAGTCAATCAGGTGTGGGCCTTGCCTTCCAAAGGACCTGGTGCATTGCATTGGCTTGGGAAGCAGTCACACTTTGATACAGTGCTTGCACAATGTGAAACTGAAAGTATGCCTCCACTGCTTCATCAAACTGACTTCTCTACTCATCTAACATATTTTGCAGATCTACCAGTACAGATTGCACAAGTCTGTGCTCTCTTCACACTTCCTCCAACAATCTTATCCAACCACCCACATCTGCTTGCATACTGTGAATGGTTTGACTTCACCAAAACCACTCCATATGCACATTGTGGGCTCTACTGTGTTAGAAGGTCCCTTGATCCTGGTGATCAACATACAGCCTTAGTGATCTGAGTGGGTCAGATCATCTGGAGCTGTCATCTTCTTCCACATGACCCTGATCAGACAGTGTGGAGGTCAGCTACAGTGCTTGACAAGTGCAAGACTCCCTATCTTAATAAGTACTTGGATGGGCATACATTTGTATCTATCTCATGATGTAGTATTTCTGGATATATTTGTAGTCTTGGTCATTTGATTGTGTGGTAAATTCACCAAGTAAGGCATGCTTTAATACAATTGGTACCATAACTGCATATGTGAACCTTTGGTGCCTTTGGTGCATCTTTGTGACCTACAGTAGGAGTTAAAACAACTATGGTGACTATGGTAGTACATTAATGTCCTATGGTGACTTCAAAGAGCTCTATTGTGCCTATGAAGCCTACCATAGGTTACTATTTGCCTATGATGGCTACAGATGTACTCTTTTGCCTATGTAGTACTTTAAAAGTTACTGCTTTGCCTCAGTAGTCATTAGAGGACTTTGTAGAATGAAGACCTCCTATGGAGGGCTATGCAGCTAGCAATGTTCCTATGTAGGATTCTGTCATTTGCTGATGTACAAATGAGGGGATACAAGACATTGTGTGAGGAATAAGTCCCCCCACAACTACAGTATATATACTACAGGTACATGCAATAGAAGGTCCAGAATGCAGACACAAAGCAAGTCACAAGGTAGAGCATGAAGTGAACATGAGGATGAACATGAGTACTGACAATGAGGCTAGAGTCCAGAACCAAACATGAGGTGAACCTTCCATCATTGGCAAGTCACCAAACTCCCACAGTTCCTTTCTAGCCATGTTTCCTTCAAGCTGTGACATGGTAGGTCTTTTGCAGAAAAACTGGTTCCTGATGTGCAATATCTCTGTCACTTAGGTAGGCTTGCCATCTCATCTAGTAGTTGCCTTCCATCATATTGTAAATCCAGGTCCATTGATATAAAAGAATACATGAAGAACATTGAAAAGGTGATTCAATTGAAGGCTTGGAGCCTTGAGGGCAATATGGAAGATATCCCCCAGAGACAATAGATTGGATCCACTTTTAGTGTGGCCAATTGAGTAGGCACCATGTATCTGATCACAAGGCCACAGGTGAAACTGTACAGAATAAAAATTAATACCAGTTCAGGATGGTAAGTGGAGCAACTGACCTTGGCAGTGTTGAAGAATTAGGTGCTTCACAGCATCTGACATGTCCTCCTTGGAAAGTCCATGGGGCAGCTGGCACATGGCTTGAATGATGACATCTTTCTTGTCCTGCTGGTACAGGTTAAGAGCATGCTGTAGGCTAGAGAGAAGTTCCTCCTGCCCCATTTTTGAGGATTCAGCCCGCTGAGAGGTCCAGAAACATATGTCTGCAACAATGCATGTGCCTCAAGGAATAAAGTAAGGGTTGTGCACAGAAAATGCTAAATTGTGTATACCTGCCAAAATGGCCAAGCTTCTAAGCTGGTGGGTCACCTTTGAAAGATTTCCAGGTTGTAAGGAAGAGAAAAAAAATGCTAAGTGAGGTAGAAATATTACTAGTAGTTTTGATTGCACTGTAAGAGCAATGGGAAGGGCAATTGGAGTAATCTGAGAGAACAAATTGACAGTTAAAGATATGATGGTTGCTGAGGCAGGCAAAAGGCTTGCCTGTGCAGTAAGAGAGGGAAAACAATGATGCAATGTAGGATGGAATAGACCCAAAGGTCACAGTCTAGCAAGGTGTCAACTCCAAACTCACCATCTAATATAGCAGTAGTGACCAAGGCACCATCAGCCAAGTCCCTGGAGCTCAAGCAGCAGGCCACTCACCGACTGGCATGGCAGCAGTCACCAAGGCACCATCAGCCAAGTCCCTGGAGCTCAAGCAGCAGGCCACTCACCACCTGGCATGGCAGCAGTCACCAAGGCACCATCAGCCAAGTCCCTGGAGCTCAAGCAGCAGGCCACTCACCGACTGGCATGGCTCTGGCATGGCAGCAGTCACCAAGGCACCATCAGCCAAGTCCCTGGAGCTCAAGCAGCAGGCCACTCACCGACTGGCATGGCAGCAGTCACCAAGGCACCATCAGCCAAGTCCCTGGAGCTCAAGCAGCAGGCCACTCACCGACTGGCATGGCAGCAGTCACCAAGGCACCATCAGCTGGATCACTGGGGCTTTAGTCAAGGGACTCACCCACTGGTAGGGCAATAGTGACCAGGACCATCAGTTTTTGTTTTTCCTTGAGCCCTGGCAGTTTAGCACTCACATGGTGCCCCTTATAAAACAATGCACAAAGCCCTGAGCCTGGCAATACATGTGGTACACTCTGAGACTCACCTTTGCATAGCACATGAACAGAGTAGTCAGCTTGTAGTGGCTTGTAGAGCCTGCTCCAAAATGAGCTCCAACAAAGTTGCTTACAGTATACCATACATGTGGGAAATATGCAATGGTTGCTTTGACTATGTCCTCATCTGCATAGCCATTAGCTCATCTCACCTCCCCATTTTGCACCATAAATACCCACCAGTTCCATTTATCTGCCCACTAAAACATTATCAGATTGAAGCACAGTTCAACTACAGTCAATATGAGCTTACTATTTCGCTGCTGCATCCAATCTTGCTTTAAGATCGTATTTTGATGCCAATACAAACATCATCTGGATATTCTGGTTGTGTCCGAGGGATTCAACTGTTTTCCGAGTCAACTCTGCACACTGTCCCTCGGGCTTGTGAAGCCCTACATGACCAAGCAGGGGTTTGATTTAGTCACAAGCCTAGCCATTCAGCGCACCTTGAAAGGTAACATATCCCATTGGAGGGTTGGCCATCTTCATGATGGGATTTACAAAATGTGTTTGGAGAAGCCAGTCAGCTTTTGCCACTGCTCCTTGATTAGCAGCCCTTCTTTCCAACCCCTCATTTTTCAGATCATTAAAAGCCTGCACCAGGAGCCCATCGAATTTAGTAAAGATGGTGATGACAGGAACTAGCGGAGGATCATTGGCAGTTATCCAAAGTAGCGAACACGTAGTGAGAGCGATGTATACCTTTCCCCCTGTCCAACTCAAAGAATTGCGTTTCGGCGGCGGGTAGTGGCCTGCAGGTAGCCGCAGATACACAGTACCTTCAATTCAGTAGTATCTCAGTGTACGTTCTCAGCAAGGACAGAGCTATACGCGAACCAGATGACGTGTACCGCGTCTTGTTCCTTCTTTGCCCTCCGGTCGAGGAATTGACGGATTTCGTTCAACTCGTTCGCGGTCCCAGCTTCAATCCCACGGGAGTCATGGAACACAAATCCTGGACTGCTCGGGTAAGTGATTTCGAGGTTAACGTCGTGCAAACCACGCTAAGCATGATCGCGCGTTAGGATACGCGCCGTAATGACGATAGCAAGGCGCATCTTTACTGACATCAAGTGTGGGCTGCAAGCTAGCCAGCCCTTGTATCTATAGTACATACGCCTCAGGTCGAACACCTTTGCATGTCTGATCGAAGATAGATACGTACCAACTCCCCCTCGGGATTTCGGACGATCGGCGTCTCTTCGCTACATATCTTCCGCAATATCGTCGTCTTTCCGACGCCGGCGGCACCCATGATGAGGATGCGAACACGAGTGACTGTCTCTTTCTTCGTTTGCATTGATGGTGAGTGGGCCTCGTCAGAGAGTCGAGCAGGTCAAATGTCAAAGGCGGAGATCAAGATCGTTGGCAAGGTTGACTTCGACACTGATTGCATCGCATCACCAAATCCACGTGGGGTAGCATGCGGATAATGCACGGTTGCTGAAGAGAGCCTTCTCGGTCACAGAAGCGGTATCCTCCAGTTGAGGTGAGGCGAGAGCTGATACGGATCGATGTTGCCCACCAATAAGGATCCTCCACGTTATGACATTATCCCAACTCCAGACGTTCAGGAATTCAGAACTCGTTTCTAGTGCTGTGCGAACCGGTAAAAGCCATATCGAACCCTAACCCACCACGGCAATGAGGACAGAATAAACCTTTCTTCGAACAGAGGCGCACCCATACTTGAACACCGGATTAATCACCGAAACTCGTCACGCAGTTATTATGACCACCTACAACGCCGGGGTCATATCTAATCAGAACACCGCTTAGCCGGCCAAAACCATGCCTCCAAAACGTTTGATCGATCAGCTCGGATGCGACGATGTCGAACTGGCTACCACATCAGCAGTGAAGATGAAGTGCTCTGTCTCTGTTGTTCAGCTCTCTGAAACCCACTAGCATCGATGAGAGCGTCAGACCAATCGCTTTACGCAACAACCAGCTGGCCAGACTGCATCACGACAACTTTGTGAGGGGCGGGGTCCGATCTCCCCTGCCTTTGCCTTCTCCGCTCCCGCTCTTAACAATCATCCGAGTCATTTCTAAGCCGTGATGGTGCGATAAGTGGCGCTTTCGCTTTCGCCCCAATACTGCCTCGGTTCCAACTTCGGATACATCACTCACAATGGAGATGGCGGCCAAGTGAGCATGTTATCTACCCTGATGGTGCATGGATTACCCTCTGCGAGGCGATCAGTCCTAAACGTACAAAAAAAAGGGCAATCACAGAACAGAAGCATTTTCAACAGAGGGAAAGATGCCAGAGAATCTTAGCCACGACTCGGAATGATCCTGTTGTGCTCATCGACGAGTCCATTTGACCCTTGAGGTAAATCAAGATCAGTGCGGGTTAGTAAAGCCAGAATGCGCATGTGTCTCGATTGGCATCGCTATTTACACTGATGTTGTACACGTGAGCAGCGAGGCCACGATCGAGCTCAGTCGTGCCATGAGCGACTTCAATGAGCGGCACCGTCAAGCTTTGATTGGGACCTCATGTCAAAACGCCCTCTTTTCAACTTAACACTCTTCTCTTCTTTCCACCTCGCCTAGTTCCAAACCTACTGCGGCGTCGTATTCATTTCCGTCTATATGCTGTCTAGCATCATCCCTCCATCCCGTCATTACTTTGCTTCTCATCGATGTGATCTATTGTCTTTCTTTCTTCGTTGCATCGCATCTCGTGTTCGCTATCCGTCAAAGTTCAAGTCGTCATTGGAACTGATACGCGCGTCATCTTGGTACTGGATGACCGCCACAGGATCCTCAGGCGGATTGCCAAAGGACCTTTCAGCAATTTCTATCGGGATCAAAATGGGCGAATTACGGCTCGCCAGTTGAGAGACGATGCGAAAAAATATATATAAATACAAAAGACGACAGCGTTCAAAATGAGCGAAAAGTAACAAGCAATTCTGTATCGAAATAAAGTGTTCGTAGGAAAGGAGGGGGTATCTAGGATGTAGGAAAATAGATCGCGGGAAGGAGGAGTACAGCGGCCCAGCGCATGAGCTGAGAACGGTCTAGGAAAAGGGGAGTTGCATTCACAGTCGATCTCTATTGACCGAGGTACAGCTTGCCGAGCGATGTAATGCCGCCGTTGGGGGACATGAGGCGGTTGCTTGCTTGGATGTTAATATCCTGGAATGCGCCTAAAACGACGGAGGGGAAACAATATCAGCAAAAAGGGTCGTAAACTCTAAGATAACAGAGGCGAAGACTCACCGTAGTACGCGTAGCGCTGAATCCACGGGGTATTATCCATCCACGACTTTGTCTCCCTCAAGAATTCAACAACCTCGGCATCAGTGCACTGGTGCCCGCCCTTCTGTCCGCTATAGTTCTGGCACGCCCACTCGGTCACCCAAATCGGCTTCTTCATAGCATTGTAGAACTTGGTGATCTGCTTAATGAAGTCCTGAGACGTGATACCGTAGTAATGAAGGGACACGAAGTCGACCCTGCAGCCTTTGCATTGATTGAGGAAGCTGGTGATCCAAGTAAAGCCGTCAGGAGAGGTAGTGACACCTGGTGAGCCAATTTGGTCTGCGGACATGGTCATGACGTGTTCATGCCAGATTGCGACTGCAGCGGCAGGCGACATGTTGGATTGACCCTTTTGTTCGGGTCTAGCAAGGCGAAATAAGTCAGTCAGTCAGTCAAAACGACACGAACGGAACATTGAACGTACTCGTTGATGGCGAGGATATGTTTGAAGTGTTTACCTTTGACTTGTGAGTTCCAATCACCGATCTGCTTCATACTCCAGAGCATGGGCACGCTCTCCAAGACGTTAGAGCATTTCCAAGGGCTCCAATTATAGCACCTGCAGACATATGACGTAAACACACAGGGTCAGCCCTGAGTCTTCTCAGCCCATGGCAACGGAAAAAAGATGAAGTGGCTTGGCACAGGATGGGATGGCTCCGGAGAAAAGTACACAAGCTATGAGAACAAAAAGGACGGAAGAAAAGGACTGACCAGCACGATCCCTTCTGGAAAGGCGTTTGGTTAACGTCGTTGTCCGTCCATCCCAGACCAGTCTTGCAAATGATACCGCGCTTCTCCTCCTGTACGGCAGGTGCGTGCTCGGAATCGTGGTGCTCGCTCTTCTTCGCGTGATATGCTTTGGCCATGGCGGCGTGATGCTTGTTCGCGTGTCGACCGCGGGTGGCTTTGCCAGAATGATGGTGAGAGGGTGATTCGTGCATTTGACGCGTCTCCAGGACATGAAGGGACTCAGGCGTGGCCTCTTCAGAATGGTTTTCGGCGACGACGGTGCCAATGAGCAAGCAACCGAGCGCTGCGATGGATGTTGTGATAAGTCTCATCGAAGGAGTAACGGTTTCAGGAATAACGTATAACGAGTGTGGGTCGAAGTTATATAAGAGAGAGTGGGTTAATGAGAGAGGGTCGGATTAGACGACGATAAAGTCGGTGAAGCAGAGGGAGAGGTTGGTGGCGTTGATAGGAGGATGTGTGCAGGACTGCCTTATATGTTTGTTGCGGACCGGACTGACCCTAACGCGATTTGCTTGTCTACCACAATCGGTCTTGGCCTAAAATGGGGTATTTGGTCCGCAGCAAATTCGGCACCATTGACAAGAGAAGAGATCTTCTTGCCAAGTCCAAGTCAGGGGCATTCACTGTCAAGATCGGCAGAGACAGAAGTCTTCACCGGCTTCCGTGACCGCTCGTTCTTATGCAAGAAGCCGCCTTTTTGCCACCGGCACGTAATTGTGTTACGTATGACCATTAAGATCTGCCGGTTTAATAAACCTCTGGCTCCCTGGCAAAGCAGCGGCCTTGGCATTGTCAGGTTGCGCAGCGATGCTGACAATGCCAGGAGCATTCTTTTCACTTGCTTGGACCTGGAGGCCGGCTGGCTAAGTGCATGTAGGCTGTCAGACTCCTTGCGACGATCCGGGTATTCACTTTAGATACCAGGTACGGAATTTGATTATAATTAGCTCGAGTCCAATCACGCAAATTGGCAATGAGTTTGTAATGGCTCAGGCACGTCGATTCTCCTGCGTATGTATCTCTTCCGATTCAATAATGATTTGGTTCTGACTCTGTCGAGACACAGTGCCCAACCGACTTTGGCGAAGCTGGGATAAGATGGCGGCTCCTACAATCCTCCGCTATATTTATTCTAGCTACTTGAGCCATAAATATGCTCAATCACCGCGGGCTCTAATTATCCCGTTGAAGAGATTGCTCATATGAGTTTCCATGTGCAGCCCGTTCCAGGTTTGCTATCAAAGGTGTGTAGTCAAACGTTGAGTGTCAAGCCACCAAGTCAGGCGATCCAGTGTCATCGATTCGATTGCATCATTACATCATCTGGTTTGCACAGGCATTCGGAACATTATGCGACACAGACCCGTATTGATTGTCCCAGTTGTAGGTAAACACGCGCTGATTGTACGAAGCGGAGAACACATCGAAAGCCAAAACGCGTCCCCCGTCTCTGCATCGAGATATTTATATAAAGACGAGGGGTTGAGTTGCCCTGAAATCAGGTCTTTGGACGCGTTTCGTGAGTCATTCGAAGAAGCGTCGCGGGTCTAAGAGTTGAGCGCCATGGAAACTGAGAGACATGCGTTTCAGCAGTGACCACCCGGGTGCCACATTGCGACGTCTAGGAAGCTTGGTAACAACGGCACCATCGTACGTCTTCGGGCTCGCCGGCCGCGGCTTCGGGCAATGTCCATCACCGTGCCGTTCATGGAACAGACAAGCTTGAGAACTCGAGCACGAGTTGCGTTTAGAATGAGGATTGAAATGAAAGACACACCGCTTGGAGGAGCTGGGTAGAGGGAACATGACGAGATGAGAGACAATCATGAGATTGGATACTTCCGTGCCCTCTACGGTGCGAAGACTCGAAGACTGGCCCAAATAATACAGTACCGCGATCAGCTTTAGTCTTCTACAAGTATAACTGACCACACTTTAGCTAAGGCCTATCGCAATCAGTGCCTTGTGTTACGTATCCTGGTTCGACACCAATCTAGTATACGACCTGCGATTTCGGATCGGATCGGCCGTCACAGCGACGTCGAGCAGTCGCAGGAAGTATAGGTAGGAACGGCTCAGACGACTTGTGCGTTCCAGTTATGTGTAATGGACCACGGAGTGCAAAGTCGCGTCTGTCTTGCTTGTTGACGTCAAAGCCTGACGCGCGTCAAGCTCATTACTGAGCTTACGCGGAATTGAGACCCTAGATGGGAACCCGAACCCTGGTAGATATTCGACGACACAAAAGTCTAAGGTTCCTCTGCCAACGCACCAAGTCCATAAAAAGAATAAGAGCCAGTTCCTCCTCCCAGTTCATCGTTCCCCCCTCCTTCGAAAAGCACAGCACCGAACATCGCCAAAGCAATCAAGCTATTTGCCATCAAACGTGCTGCTTTAACTTTTCACTCCACAAGTTGCCCAGTCAAGAATAAAAGAGTCTCCAATCATGTCCACCGACTACGCCACTCACGCCCCCGATCACGAGAATACTCAAGTCTTTTCTATTGATGCTGGTACCGAGCAGCCTGCCGAGCCTTTTGGCATCAAGGTGAGTTTCGAGGGCATTCCGCCCGACCTTCACGACGGTTACTGACAAAAATGACTGCGCATCGCTGTCTTTTTCACTTTCTTTTCTCTCTTAGGTCTTTGCTGGTAATCTGACGTTCTCAACCACCGATGAGGGCCTCAGGGCGTTCTTCGCTCCAGTGGCGGACGAAATGTGAGGCAACCTTTCTTTCATGTCTTTGACACTCCGCTTTAACTCAAACCCCGTACCACGCGTTTCAAATCTTACCACAGCATTACAGCTACCGTCGTCCAACGCTTCGGTCGTTCCGCTGGATACGGTTTCGTCACAGTCAAGACCCAAGAAGCTGCTGAAAAAGCGGTAGCCGCCCTTAACAAGCAAGAGGTCGACGGTCGCGCCGTCATCGTCGAGGTCGCTAGGACCAACGAGGCCAAGGACGCCGCGAAGAAAGAGCGTCAGGCCAAGCGTAAAGAAGGTGGTCGACGCGGATCGAAGGCTGTGCCTGGGGAGGTTACCGAAGCCGAAGCTAACGGTACCGCCGTCGCGAGGATCGATGATGACGCGAACGCCACTCAAGGTGCGACGGGTGGTGCTGCTGGTGAGGCGAAGCCCAAGAAGAAGAAGTCATCCGTAAGTTGGAGCGTCGAGTCACTTTTGCTATTGAATTTTTTCGCCCTGCTTCTGGTATCTCGAAACTGAATCCGATCTGAATCACCTTGTAGAAGAAGCGCAAGGCCAAGAATCCCGCTGCCAATGGCGATGCCGGTGCTGAGACTACCGTTCTTGCCATCACTAACGGCGATGTCCCTGCAGCCGCCGAGGGAGAAGTCAGGGAGAAACCCGCCCGCAAGCCTCGCCCACCCCGCGCACCCAGGCCCCACCGCGAACCTGGCGAGACTCCCTTGGGCGACCCATCCAAGTCTGTCCTGTTCATCGCCAACCTTTCGTTCAGCGTCGATGAGGCAGCTCTTGCCGAGTTCTTCACCAATGCTGGGGTGAACGTCAAAACTGCTCGCGTTGTTCGAAGGTTAGGGAATTGTGCTCTTGTGTCATCCACACTTAAAACTGATGCTACGTGACATTTCCTAGGCGCTGGGGAACACCTAGGAAGAGCAAGGGTTATGGATTCGTTGATGTCGGCGACGAGGTTGAGCAACAAAGGGCCATCGAGCTCACCAACGGCAAGACCCTCGCCGAAAGGGAGATCAGCGTCAAGATCGCTGTGGATGCCGACCATGCCAGAGATGGGGGAGAGAAGGCTGCTGAGGGTCATGAGAACCCTGCTCAAGATACCGTCGAATGAAGGGTGCGAGCGAGTGTGGGTATGGAGTGGGGAGGAGGAAGAGACTTGTCTTGATCCCGTCTGGTGACAGTCCTCACTGTTTTCTTTTTCTTGTTCAGTGGTCTGCTCTTGTTCTTGTTCTTCTTGACCTCCCTTTTGGAAGATTGACTCGAGCATGCTCACTACCGTTCACTTTTATGCTGGTCTGTCTTTAATGTTCATCCGAGCTGAGCTAGGGGTTTCACCTTTTTTTTTCATCCACTCTTGTGTGTTCCGATCGAGTGGCCGGCCATGAGTATCTTACCACTGGGGGTGCTCAAAATTTCCTTGGATCGAAAGTCGATAATTGGTTTTATCTGATTCGCTGAACAAGTCAATCAGACCTAACGCCACCGTCATGGAATGCTTGCCGTGTTAGTAAAGTCCCCCTCCACATGGAAGCTTCAGGCTCGGGGGTCACCCCTATTCAAATTTCCCACCGGAACACCTATTGGAAAGACCTTCGCCTCCGCTCCCGCCAGGAGAAACAATGGTAAAAGCACATGTGAGCTCAATCAACATTTTAAATGCGTTATGTAATTGAGTCGCCTTATCATATCGTAATACTCTAAATGATAGCAGGAGCCCCGAGTTGTTGGGGATACCCACGTACCTTATACACACGTTATCAGCGGCTGTCAATAACCTTGTTTAAACCGAACGGTTAGTAACCAAGGAGAACAAGTGTCACAATCACAACGAGAAGGGCGCACGTTTCGACCTTGCTTGGTTGCATCGAGAGGGTGTCTACCAAATGGGATTCTATGTCCACATCCTAGGCCATGTGTGCGGTGCGAGACTCGGGATGCTGGTGATCGATTAGGCCTTTCAGAGTTTCGCCCTACTTGATGACCATACAATCGCCATCGAGACGACATCCGCCTCACTATCATCTCCAAAATCGATTGATGAGCTCGACGAAGATCATTCCTTTTGGCACCAGATTCCTAACACGCTGTTGATCCCTGTATCCGACTCGTCAACCCCGAGTATGATGAACCATCTCAGAAATGCTTTATCCGCTTCTACCAATCTATATATTACCTCGGGGCCTGTGTGGATATCCAGACCAAAAAGATCGTTAATCCAAGACCCTACCCTGGGACTTGCAAAGAATACCCGAACGCATGCGCCGTGAATGTGTCTCTTGTCCCGAGACATTTGGCCCGGGATTTCCACACCGGTACCTCTACCTCCAACCATATCCACTGCCTCGCCGCCCGCACCTATTCCTAATGCAATCGACACCACCAGTCATACAGAGGGCATCGTCAATGCAGGATTACTTCAGGACCAGTATGAGGCTAAGGGGAATGTTGTTGGTAGAGAGAGCAAGAGGAAAGCAAAGCTCGCTGGAATTGAGAAAAGCGTTTCACCGCCTTCTGGTGGTGATCAAGACGGGAATGGGGGCCAAGGCGGAAATGGTGTCGATCAATACAGACGCGAAAGAGACGGACAGCCATCAGGCCGAGGGAAGGGTGGTGAGGGCGAGCTCTGCGATGAGGGCTCTAATCATAGTAGAGGTGAGAGCAGTCGCCATAGTAAGCAACCTCCTGTGTCAAGCTTAAAATTCTCTGACTTAGTCGGCTAAAAACCATATTCTGCTCATATAGACCATGGGGACCATGAGGACGACCTCGACCTCGAGCCACACTTCACACCTGATCTCAAGCCTGACTTGAGTTTCACCTCGGAAATGGATATGGATATGACAACCTCCCTTGAGCTCTATCGCTCGCTTCTCCGCAAGGCAGGGGTTCTTTTTCATACCGTTGATCCAGAAGAGATGGATCGAATTGTCTACAACCTCACCGCTGGTCCCCCGCTCTCGTCCAAGATGTAAAACATTAACTAAAGATCGTTATCAGCCCAGCCCCTCTTGTTCTTCTCTTGGCTTTCTTCGATCAGGATAGCTGTTTATTTCATGAATTATAGGACTGCGCTTATATGTCGGGTAAGTTATTGTTGCTGTATTTGAGATTAGGCGGCTCGACATTCTCTACCAACCTTGCCTGCTAAAACGGGTATTTAATTCCCAACATCAGGACATGCACCAAAGATACATCTCTGACGAGGCCACAGGAACGTATTGCAAATATAATCACGTTTGGGGGATAATCTTGATTTCTAATCATACAATTCATTCAGAGTTAGAAACGGGATCTATGGCATCCCCTGTCTATTAAGCGACGTGCATGCGGAGCCACATTCCACCCTGCGAACCGCACAATAGGAGCCCAAACAAGCGGTCAGTAAAACCATATCATAGTCTGTTTTGTCCTTTGCACTCGCCTTGGCATACATCGTGATCCCTTGCGCTGGCCAAAACTCCTCCGTTGCCTGTCTACCGGTGCGCTTCTTCCACGCCGCTGGGGGTAGGCAGTCCAACGGGGCAGCCTCCACCTGTGCCAGAGTGAACGAGTCGAACGTCTGTAGGATCCTGATCAAGAGGAAGCTCGCCTCGTTATAGGCCAGATCCTAGAGGTTAGTTTAAAAATAAAACATCGGTTAATCGTCGCTCAAAAGCTTCGGAAGACTTCTCCGAAAGACTCACCATGCCAAGACAGATCCTAGGCCCAGCGTGGAACGGCATCCATTGGCACGCATCGTATCCTTGAAGTCCTTGCGTCCTTCCATCCAACCAACGTTGTGGTACGAACTCTTCAGCATCCTCACCCCAGAGATCCTTTCGCTTGTGGATGGCTGGGTAGGACCACACGAATTTGACCCCCTCCTGAGGGACGAAGAATGGTCCATCCGAAGAGGGTACGACGCCCCCAGTCTTGAGTTCTCTGAGGTTGTTGGTCACCTTTTCGTCATAAACAGTAGGGATATTAGCGCTCTGCTTCGGTGTGCTTGTGCTCACGAAGGGCACCACTTACCGGAGGGAATAAGCGCAGCGTTTCGTTGATGACCGCACGCACTGCGCAGACGCGAAGTGACATTAGTAATGATGGATTCTGGGAAGGTGGATGTACGTTTACTTACAATACACAAGCTGCTTCATGTCGGTATATGCGGGCGCCTCAGTTACACCGTACTTCTCTATGATCTCTGAACGGAGTTTGGCCATAACGTCCGGATGTCTCGCCAAGAGGTAGCAAACGCCAGTCAGGAGCATGGCAGTCTGCAAAGGAGGTCCGTCAATACCAGTAATTTAGTCGCGTGGGGACAGGACGTGGATCTTCACCGTGTCACGAGCCGCCAACATCATATTCAGGAGTTGGTCTCGGATAAGCGCAATGTCTGTAGAGGAGACATAGATCAGCCACCAATCAAAAACGATCATTGTAAGCGTTTACGTACCGTCCGTAGAGGCAGCAAGATGCTCTAGATACGAAACCTCCTCTACAACCTTTTCCTTATTGGTGAGTCGTTGCTTCTTCAACTCCAGTGCCTTCACCGCCAGGGGCTCGAGGTACTTGGCGATGGCTTCCGTCGGAGCGGCCAATTGATCATGGAAAAGGTCCCGCATCGTCCAATACAAAGGTGGGAAACTATATCGATCCAAGGTGTACTGGTTTCCATCCGTATAGGCGTTGGCGAACCCGCCGTAGTCGGTTGGGTCGGCGCTCTGAGTGCCCTTTGAGCGTGGAAGCCGAAGGGGATGGTTGAGGGTGTTGAGCTCCCCATCTCCAAATAGGAATTCTCCCGCCGTGTCCATGGTGAAACGTTCGAATATGTCTTGGACGTCGCATGGCTCACTGGTGAGGGCTTTTCCTCGTAGCAAGGCGACCACCTTTTCACTGTTCTTTGCGATTGCATTAAAGTCACCAATACGGTGTCGAGCTAACAAGTGGTAGGACTTCAATAGACTGTGAGAGGGTAGGCACCTCATTAATTGCACTCACCAAAGTAGGGGCGGGCATTGGCGCGCAACTAATAAAAAAAATATACCCAACAATCAGAATGCAGCCGATATGGAATGGGAACGTTCGTTGCATGCATACCCATTTCGCGGGCTCCCCGTCTTCCATAAAGATGCCCTGCGAAGGTTCCGATTCAGAATGTGACCATTACGCCACTCATGGGCGACGCACCTTGCCAAGGAGGCTTCCCATGGAAAGCGACCAGCTCTCACCACGGTGAAACTTGGAGAACCCACTGCTGGTGACGAACTTGACGACTTCCGGATCTCGCGTGATAATCTATTGGGTCAATTTGACGTGAGAAATGGAGGAGTGGGAGAATAAAGGCGGGCCAAACACACCATCGGTGTTCCAAGGAAATTGACACGAGCGGTATTCGCACCAGCCTCCTCCAAAAGGGTGTCGAAAACATACCCCGGGTAGTCGTGGTTCAGTCCATTCCCGAAGCTAGATGATCCAAATGGTTGTTAGAGGCATCAATTGCGAGTGAGCAGGGAAGGGAAACATACCGATCGGCCAAGTCCATATTGCCAAAGCTCTTGCCTTCCAAAAGAGGGGGCTGCTTACATCCAGCTTTTCGGGTTCGCCTTTCTTCGTCCCACTGACGGATGGACCTCTTGGCAGCCCACCACATAGGGACCGACAAAACGCAAGCCGCGATGGTAACGAGGGTATTCAAAGGCAGGTCAAATGCCCCATGAGCGATGCGAACGGTGAGTAAGGTCACAGCAATAGGCGGCAAGAAAAACGTTGCAGCACTCTTGACAAGCCAGAGGCGGTACTTGTAGTCAAACATGGTGTGATGTGAGGGATGGAGGCGGTACGTGATGTGAGGTTGCAAGGGGATGCGGTGTTTAGCAGTCAAGCTTTATATTGTCAATGGGCGTACCCATGATTGCATGCGAGAGCAGGGTAGAAAGAAGCTCGATCGATCGTTGCTTCCAAACCGCCGGTTCCGTTGAAGCGGGGTATCAATGGGTCGAAGGCCGAAGCATTGGTTTGGGCATTCAAGGCTTTATCATCCATTATTTGGGCAGCTTCAGGCCCACTCTCAACGCCCCATGGCTGATTGGTCAAAGTCTGCTCTTGATCAAGGGAGGAGCGTGGCCAAATGCCATTCAAGACGAAAAAGTTGCCAAGTTCAGAGTGGAGGCTTCGATTGCCACTGTGGAGGCTGCGTTACTAAAGAAGCATCATGCCGATATCGGCGGGTGAATAGCGATAGCGCTGATTGAGGGGAGATCCGGAAGGAGACGCCAATTGCCTACTTTAGACGTCATACATAGCCGTATATCGCGAATATGCAAGGAGTCATCTTGTCGACCAGTCTGATAATTCACCGCTGCAAACGTGTTGGCTTGGTGGTTATACCGAATTTAAAGATGTGCCGAGACGCCTGACGTCGATATTGTGTGGCAAATCAAATTACTCGATCCTTCTGGAAGCGTGCACGTCGAACTTCACCCTAGATTCGAGTTGCATGCGACTGAGTCTGGAACGCAGACGAGGGGTTGAGAGTTGGAGAATTGACACTAAAGATCCCCGCCGGGATGAGCGCCCTAGCATGTCTAACAACATAGAGGTGATCATCAACCGTCAGCTCTCAGATGAGGCGGCACGTCAGCACAAAAAGGGAAAGACTTGAGGTGAGACACCGCATCCTTGCGAAGCGACGAGGTAACAGTCATGGCATCACCTGGCCCTGGACAATGCACACAATAAACCCTTTCCCGAACGGAGATAGGAATCACTTGAAGGTCCAATATCCGCAGGCCATAATACCATCCACGCCTCAAACTGCGAAGTTGGATGGCTATTTGAGGTGTGAGAAATATTCCCATGCAGTCATGCGAAAGCTCGGGTCGGGGGGTCACCGAACGATGGAAGACGGTGGATGGAGCGTTCGCCTAAATAGATAAGAACCTCGGAACTCAAATTCTTGCAGTGCATCGTCGAGCCTTATCCTCTCGCTGCGGGAAACCCAACACGTCGGAAGCGAGTGTTTGACGCGTCTGCCAGCCTTATTCCGTGCATCGTATTTCAGAAATTGGAAGTTTGATCGAGTCCCAGGCTAGGAGCACCGGCGTCTTGAAGTACTGTAATACCACGATCCCGCTGCAGGCAAGGCGGTCATAAGCAACGGCCAAGACTGTTGTATGTCAGATGCATCTGACCATTCCTCTTCAAAGGAAGGCAAGAAACCATAAAAACACGCCCGCTTCTGACTCACCCACATATTCCGAGACTTCTAGTAGCCCTTCTTTAGGTCTCGCCCGAAAAACATATCAAGAGCAGGGTCCGTCTTCTCAAAGATTGTTGCCGCGCTGCACTACAGTGATTGAGGCTCTCAACAAGTCGTAACAGACTAACCTTTGAACATCCGTGAGGTGTAGGTCCAACGCATGTCCGGGTGACCAGCAGTGAGTTCCTGACATCGATAGCATCGATAGCCAAGATGAGCACGGCTCAATTTCAATTGAAGGTCACCCGGCCCAAATTGCATAGTCTGAGGTGAGAGATTAAGCTGACAATCAGGTTTCAGTTCGACATCTGCCAGGGGAAATGAGATGCAATATATATTTCGTAGATGTTGCTTTGACAGAACAAATGTTTTAGGCTGACCTGTCCTTGTGTGTGAAGACCACCTCGCCAATGTCAAAAGCTGAAAGCGATGAAGATGAAGATGATTACCTATCAGAAAAGTTTCTGAACCCACCAACGTCGTCAAGATCTGGTCGCACCACGACTTCATCCTCTAAATCTACTCGCGATCTAACCTATGCCGAACGCCGGCGGGAGGCTCAACGCATCAGCGACCTGAAGAACCAAGCTGGAAGAACGAGGTCACGGAGGGACGTCGAGGAAGAAGCTAGAAGGGAGGGTCTCAGTCGAAGTCTCTTTGAACGCGCGCGCGAAGAGGAGGAAGCGGCCAGGAAGCGGAGACGGGTCGGCAGCGGTGACGATGAAGACGACAGCAAAAAAGGCACTGTGGTGGTTCCGCAGAACAAGGCGATGGCGATGATGCTGAAGATGGGCTTCAAGGAAGGGGAGTCGTTAGGCAGGAAATACACGGATGACCCGCTCCCGGTGACTGACCAGCGGTCGGTTGAGCGTACCAGCTCAGAAGGCCCTTCTGAGCGAGCTGGAATTGGCGCTTCAAAGAATGGTCAATCATCATCATCGCACCTAGTCGAACCGCTTCCTCTGGCTGTGTGGGCAGGTACCCTCATCTGAAGTTTTTCTCTACTATCAACTGACTAACGATCATTTACTCTTAAATAGGTCGCAAAGGACTTGGGCTTGGTAAACGAACCTTTGCCGTAACAACGAAACCCCCAACTCCATCCGTGAACGGCATCGATCCCAAGGCAAAAGAATCCCAAGAGGAATATCGAGCCCGCGTCAGAGAGGAGTTTCAGAGGAGTAGAGACGCTGGGAGGGTGGTGAGCGCACGAAAGACCCTAGTAGACTTGGACGAGAAGAACGGCGTCGCAGTGAGCAAATTCCTCCTCAAAGGATCTGAATAAGTCCGCCTCACAGATCCTTCTTTTACTTCGAATTCAGTTCAACATTTTATGGATAGATCCACAAAACCTCGACACCATTTCGCCAGAGCTTCTTCAACTTATCGACGACCCTGGTTCGGCGGCATCGCTGCTCCAGGCGGACGCTCAAAATCACGACACTGCCACTCAACTTCGTGCCCAGATGCAGAAGGATGCGCTCCAGCCCCTCGAAAGTGAAGAAGACCCATTAGGTAGTCGAGGCCAATTATCATTGTCTGGTACAGAAGGCGCTACTACCACGGGAACAGCCCGTCCCACGAGGAACCCCAACATGACCATTGACGAGGATACTATTCAGGACACCAAAGATTGGCTTCAACTGAACGTTAGTATATGACCATGGCTGTTTCTTCTTTACAGATTGAACCGTACTGACAGAATTCTTGCGATCATCGCACATGCATATTTGTATACAGGCTCAGGACAGGCTGCGCTTTACGCTTCAGCACCTTCGATCGACCTATTATTACTGCTTTTGGTGTGGCGCAAAGTATGAGGATGCCGCGGAGCTAAAGGGGATGTGTCCTGGAGAAGAAGAAGAGGCTCACGACTGAAGATGGGACTTGGTGAGTCGCGGCTCGTTTACACCATACAGCGTACAATCCTTATTCGTGATGAGAGCCCTAATTCAGGGCTTTCGTATTATGCTGCCTGAGGATATATGCATCTGCTAAATAGATGTTGTGGTGCTTGGTCGATGATACGACGGGAAAGCAACGCATCGAGCTCATCAAGGAGGTCGTTAGTCTGACCTGAGGGAGACGACGGAAAGCCCTGAATGATCCTCCGCCCGTCTGTGTGGACCCCTTGTCGCTCGACGATGCCCATGGCTGTTACATCGTTCTCCTACCATAACATTGGTTCGGCCTGTCCACATCTAATACCCCGGGTATGTTGTTTGGGAAGGTAACTCCTACAGACCCTGCGGAACTTCCAACTCTTAAAAAAAAACCAAACGAAAAAACATTAAGATATCGGATCAAATAATAAATCCAATGGTTACGAAAAGGTGATGCTCAAAATAAATAAATACATTGTTAAGAAATTAGGAGTCAAGGAGAACAGCTGCGCGAATTACGGAAAGAACGGTACAAACACTAGTGAACGATAAGAGGCTGAACGCATCGACGACTCAGCCAGCGGCAAAGTAAACTCGTCCATCAGGATCCCGCCTCCATTCCCCTTGAGCGTAACCCGTATCATGGGCTACTCTCGGCATCGCCTGCGTCTGAACTGTGCCTTGAGTCTGCGCAACGACCTGAGGCCAATTAGATGGATCAGCGACTTGCTGTTGGGGCTGCGGAGGCGGAGGTTCTCGGCGTAACTCAGGACGTGGGGAATTCATGTGCTGCTCTATGGACGGCTGGGCTAACTTAACTTGTTGAACCGGCGAAACATTGCCCTGTCCCTCTCGTCGTTGATTGGTTTGTCCCGACAACGGCTGTGCTGATCGACTGCCAACGTTGGCACGAACCGTGGCGCGACTGTCGTCGGAAGCATTACTGATCCCGACGGATCTTGCTACGACAGATCTAGCTCCGCGGGGGCTGGGCTTCACGATCAGTGTCGGCTTCTCCGTCCCCCAATCCAGAGCCTCTGGAAGATCCACTCTCTCCTGCCAAGGAGTGTTCGTTCGTATGGCCGTGCAATATCTCCATTGAAACTGCGCATGCACTGTTTGATCGCGTAACTCAGCAGTTGCTTCCTGTTAAACAGAGTTAAAACATGTGAATGGGGAGCCACGAGATCGGTAGGGTGACCAATCCGAAATGGGAGATTGAACTGACCCGGACAATAAGTTCAACCCAATCTGGATCGTAGCCGGCGTTAAGCAGGAGAGGCTTGAACGCTGTCCAAACATGTATGAGGTCGATCTTCATGCCTTCCGCTACCCAGACGCCGGTCGCATCGAGCCCTGTGAGACAGCGATCAAGTCACATTCGACCTTCCGGCCTGATCAAATACCCTCCTCACCTTTCTTCCACGCCCCAGCGGCAATGAAGGTGTCAGATATTTGGACATGCTCAAAGTTGGGATTACGCTCCAACCACCTAGTTGCGCCCCGATCAAAATAGCTCTTAGCACCTGTCCAAACCTGCGGATCATCTCAGTAAGATGGGAATAAATCAAAGGGACGAACCTTTTCCAGTGAAGGGGAGCATCGACAGCAAAGTTTCCGCGCTTGTGAAAAGATATATAACAGTGATAAAATAGTGTTTGCACCCAGCTGAACCTAACGCATGGAGTTTATATTAGCGTAGTGAGCCATATGGAAGGTTTTGGGCTGCTCGCCCTTCTTCTCCTGGCTCTGTCACCGGGAATGGTACATAATCCTCAGTCCAAAATTGCTACGCGGGACAGAAAAATGAGAATGCGGCCCGATCATCCGGAGAATTTGGAATTACCGGGACCCCAGTAGCCAAGATCAAGATCCCTTCAGGTCGCATCGTCTGTGCAACCTCGTATAGGAAACCTTCAAAGTCATTGATCCCGGGTTCAGCTGAGCGAACATGAACCACATTGAAGCATTCCTGGTGATGCGACATGGATAGGTTGGCATCGTCGACCTCGAATCGGCAGTTGTCCGGGATGCTATCCACGCTCAA
This sequence comes from Tulasnella sp. JGI-2019a, assembly GCA_019633535.1. Classification (NCBI taxonomy): domain Eukaryota; kingdom Fungi; phylum Basidiomycota; class Agaricomycetes; order Cantharellales; family Tulasnellaceae; species Tulasnella sp. JGI-2019a. The sequence continues at coordinate 98,898 of WSUE01000080.1, read as the reverse complement.
GAGAACAGGCGGGACAAGGTCAATCCCGAGGACGTCTGCATGCGGAAACTGTAGCGCCATATCGACCGGCCTATGCAATGCGCCCATAGGTCTCATTTTAACAATGTTCCATATGTTGAGGTGGGCTTGACACATTCTCACCAGCGTCCAGAACCTGTTCCGATATCAAGCACAGCTGGTCGGATGGGCTGGTTTTCTCGTAGCAGCCATTCTACCCGACCGGAACACGGGTATAGTGCCCCCAAGTGATATTTTAATATATTGTGTTGCAAATTCAGTCGCGTATGTTCCTCATCGTCGGCAGGAAGGAAGTAATGATCGGATTGACTTGTGAAAGCACGTCCGTGTACCTTCTTGAACTGTGAAGTGGTAGTCAGAAACGGTGGAATATGAGCCCATCCAACTGACCAGACGCTCATCCTCTGCAGTAAAGTAGCGCATCAGCTTCATCTGAATCTTGTTGGTTGAATAACACTAACCGCCTGAATGGAAGCTGTAAACATCAGGAGTTGACTGTGACTCGTGCATCATCGTCGGCCCAGATCCGTGCGTGCGTTCACCGCGCTGAGAGATAGAATCGTCGGGATAGAGTGTCGAAACAGTCTGCATCGACGTGTATTCCGAATCCGCTATTACTGATTCCTCCATGCCATCTTCGGACGCAGGCGATCCACCAGGAGATTCTTTCATCAATTCATCCCCTGATGAAGTGGCGTAAAGACCAGGATCTTGAGACCCCGATACTCCTATGGTTACATGTCCCACGGTTGCGGCGTTATGAGAGATTGAATCTGCTGGCATAGGTGAATGGACAGCAGGGGATCAACCGAGCGAGCGAGGTTGCGGCAAGGAAGAAGACCGTAGAAATCAAATGACAGCAGCTGGCTAACGTTACGTCTAGATGAGCCGTGCCTATAACGTGCCTCAAAGTGAATCTATAGTCAGCAAGGCAGGGTCGAAGCTTCGGCGGAGCGTGCCGTCACACAAACTATTCTAGGGGCCGGAAGTACCGAAAAAAAAGCGAAGACATAGCTATAGACAAATGTTTGCTTATTTGCTGTCTCAAGGTGACGCAATGCTTTCTCTCTATGCCTTTTCCATTGCTTCGAAGCTTACTGTTGGTTGCGATCAACATCACGATACAACCTGGTTCCAGGCATCTAAAATGTCGACCAGTGACATTCGGGGAACAGACCACACATGGTATAGTCTTCCCGATCCGATCGAGAGATAAGATCGTCTGGGCCATAGATTGGCTCGACATCACCGCGTGAGCGTGGGCGCAGAGCGGCCGAGTGCCTGGTCTAACTGTGATCTACGGTCTGCAGCGACCTTGTTCCTCCTCTGCAAGGCAAACCCAAATCCAAATTTGGCGAGCATACCACCTTAAGAAGTCGGCGACCGATTGACCATATCCCGTCTTCGCCATCCGCCAAATGTGCCACCACACAGATCTGATCTACAACCGTTATAGAGGCACCGAGGAAGTTCTCGTTTTGTTTCCGGCCGCCACAGGCTCTGATGCATCCGTCTGCTGACAAGTCTATCACCATCCCCGTTCACCCTAAGGAATAGAAAATTTAGAGGATACTAGGCCGATTCATCACGATTTTGCTTCCGGAGCCGGATTAGAGTGCGTCCGCCTCATTGCTGTCGGTCAGTGGGTGACCGCCTCTCCGTAGGGCCTCTGTGAACTTTGGCCAGGGCTGCACATTTTGGGGTGCGAAAGTCCCGCATATTTGTAAGGGCAAGCATGGGCGGCAATGTTAATGACTTCAAATATGTACACATGGCGGTTGGCGACGGCAAACTAGAAGTCCTATCTTCACATCAAGAGACGCAAATGTGGTTACTTGCCTTGTGCTATGAGATCGCTACGAGCTCAATGCCCGCTTTGTTCACGACCTGATGACACCGCAACACTCATAATGGCCTTTTTCTTCCGAGAGCCCAGATTCTAAGACCAGGAAAACATCCACCATGGACGACAAACCGATTAAGACGGTCCGGCCATTGGATCCTGGAAGACAAGTGGCAGAAGGCAAAATATATGAAGGCGAGTGTTGTTTCAGATACTCTCGTTGAATATTCAGAGCCTCCTGGCACGCAACTTCAAGAATCGAACCGTTCTTGATACTGCCAGGGATCCGGTTTGACCGCGAATGGGCATCTTGATCATCCAACTACTTACATCTCAAGCCACACTCCGCCCTGCGAGCAGGAACAACCCCGCGACTAGGATTAATTTCCGGATCATATGGCGCGAGATATCAGTTGGACAGGACTCTTTGCGATGCCTGCGGATCCTGACACGACTTCTAATTAGCGGGAGCGCCTGGAGCGCTTCCCCGCCCAAACCCAAAGACCAGGGTCATTATTAAGTTCGTTTGTACTTACACGAAGTCTGGAAAGGCGAAATACAGTCAGATCTACTATGCCCGGACCATCAGAGCAGCGTACTACTCTCAAAAAAATTCTAGGCCATGTATGCAACTGGCGAGAGTTGCGGTCGAGAATGCCATTGATGTGTCTATCTCACCCCCGTGTGGGGGCAATGGCCTGCGCGTCCTCTCTCTATGGTTCCTTACGCTTGTGAATGGCACCTAATATACATTGGTGGTCTTCCAAATTTAGAGTTTGGTATCGTCTCTGCTGTCCTCGTGGAGCGCGAGTTGCTTTTGACCTTGTTGGGTTAAACGCGGGTCTCAACAGATTGTCCGGGGGGAGAAGAGAACTTCGCCGAAAGGTGCGTATACTATGAACGCATCTCTGGCCATCAAGCCTACTTACCCATGGAGCGTTGCAATATTTAGTGGGCATGTCGGGTTTGGGGGCCAAGGGCGAGGCTTACAGACTGTCAGGTGCTTTGTACTGCCAGTGGAGCAGTCGTGCCATGGTATTGTTCGATCTCCTCCACAATTGAGCGGGCTTGTTCGCCAGGAAGTATATTGCAAGTGACTGGATCGAAGTAGAGAGGTCATTCGCTTGAAGTACCTCGGCAGACTGGGGAAGGACACTTGATGTGTTTCGACGTCATGTTCGCATTTGATCCTCGGTTACCTTGACGCCCAAGCACTGGACCATACACTAGTGCACGGTAGAGCTCCTAAAAGGGCCATTGGCCATACGCCGTTCGCCGTGGGTAAGATGTACTGCGTATTTGGGATATGGCACTCCATCGACGTCAAGCTTTAAGCGGTGGAACAATGTCGATTGCTGGCTACTTTATTCGCTACACATCTCGAATCCGGCCGTTAACACCCCGATAGGCCAGCAGAGGGAATTCTTCGTGGGTTGGGAAAAGGATGTGTTCGATCAGTGGAGACAGACTGTGAGACTATTACAGTTGCATTTACAAATACGCGCCGCTCCAATGAGCCCCATGTCCCAAAAGCATTTATAACGACAATGTATAGCAAGATAAGACCGAGCCTGAGGTAACTGGGGTATTGTCCCCAAGGGTCGAGTCGACGGCGATTAGGGAGCTCGGCGCTGTGCATGTGCCTTGTGGCGACCTGGCACCAGACCTCCCACATCCCACAACGTCAATATTTTGGGTTTGATGAAATCAGTGCTGCTTCACTTATGTTAACCTGGGCCCCTAGAACCATACAAGTATGGCTACTCGTTATGTGGCGGCTTGCTAGTTACTGGATCATATCGGCAAATGACGCTCCAATCGCCGCCAGACTCGAATCCTCGCCTCAGCTTGTGCGCAGATCAAAGCTACATCTGCGAGGTCTGTGGTCCCATACCAGCAGAATTCTTCTCGGACCGCGATGGGGCGGGCGCTGACCCGACCCAGAACCAAGATGTTTGAGATTGCGGTTGGCCGTGTTGAATTCCCACATCATCATAAATGAACACAAGCCATATGAGCGAGTTGAGCGTCACAACGCCATCCGTACATGAATAAATAACTCGGAATCCTGTCGAAATACCAACCGCACTACTTGGAAACCATGGAAACAAAGTGAGCCCCACGGATACCCTTCTGCTGAACGACCATGGCGAGGGTTAGGAGCTCATCCATCAGCTGATCGATATCTGAGAAATCTATGAAACCGCACTCTTGTAGGTCGATAACGGCATACCGAAACCACGCTCGACTTAGCAGGCCGGATGGGGGGAAACTGGTTGATACCCGCCGAAGAGCTGCATCGACGTCCGAAGTTGACATTCCGCTCGTACTTAGTTGCCCTGTTCCGTTTGTAAGTCCCTGCTAGCCAGCCAGGATTCGCAGAAAGGGAGCTCACCGATTTTGACGAACACGAGGGAACAAGGGTCTGCAAGAGATTGGCGCTGTCGTTGATATGTTGGCACGGCATCTTCCGTCACATGATAAGTCTCTCCCTCAGTGTTCGATATTGGTATAAGTAGACTCCAGTGGTATGAGAGGCGGTCTCCATAAGTCGATAGCACGGCACAGATGTCGCTAGTGCAGGTTTTGGTACGTGAAGTCATCGGCGACGGTGGCAGAAAAATAGGAGTACGTTGGGGATGGGATTGAGAGTTAGTCACGAGAAGGGGGTAATGAAAGGCGAGGGATGGATGCGGAGGTACAGTATACATACTTCAGGGGAAATGAATGAACAAGTATTATGGCGATTCACTGGCGCCTGTCTGCTGCTCGCAAGGTCAAGAGACCCTGAAATGCTTGCCAGGGTGTGGTCTCAATGTTTTCGGTCATTCCCATGCCAGACGCATCCTTGTATGAGAGAATGCACCCTGATCAGGACCTTCGACGGACTTCAGCTCTGTGCGCAGTACCTCCATTAGGTACATAAGAGGTTGATCACAACGATTAAGCAGCCGGTGTTAAGCCACAAAAAAAAGTGACACCCACGGCAGATCGAGCGCAACTAATTCCGCATAATTATTCGTCTTTCAGGGAGATAGATTACCGGTGCGTGGTATACAAATTGAGGGGCGAGGCGTTGTTGGCGAGTGGTAGCGTAGAAAGTTGGACTTTTTAAGCGTAGGTTTTAATCCCGCCGAGGCACTACAGGCATCTCCCGGTCTGCACACTTGCCTGTTACGATCACCGCTGCACATGTGTCCAGTACATTTTTATACGTAGCGCTGCAAGGGTGCGAATGAGTTGAAGCGACATCCAGTAAGCCCTAGTCGGTCTGTGTACGGCGTTACTACGCTTGCTATTGTCCAAAGCATCCATCCAACTTAAATAGCACATATGGGTGTGTTGTTTGCGATTTGTGAGTATTCAATTCGCACCTTACAGACAGAGGAGGCCAGTTGAGGCTATTGAACCTTATCCAAGAGTAACCAAAGCATCGGAAACTTTTCATCACTGGTGTTGCTCATAGCCCCACCCGGCCTCCAACGTACTAGATTGTGTCAAGTTTACGCAGGAGGGAAGCGCGGGGCGCTGTGCACGTAAAAGGAAGTACTCGTAGATCATACCCAAATGTAGACAAGCAGGCCCTGAATGTCAATCCACGCCTAATACCTCTGATTCTTCCGAGGCGACGTACAACTGACGTGGAAGCGCTTGAGCGAGAGCTGTAAGTCCCTCAGGTTGTATCACGACCTTGCGCATATTCAAGTCTTTAGCTTAACCTGGACATTTGGATTCAGGTGCTCCGGCCATTCGCGGATTTCTCGTCATTCTGTCTTGGACCACCGTCAATCAGCCTCTTAACTTATTCCCATTTCGCCCAATGAAGCTACAAATCCTCTCGCTCCTACAACTCGCATATGCTCACAGCGGGTCTGCTCTATCATCATCTTCTAACGACATTGCATGCTCTTTCGACCCATTCTACTATCTGCGTCCGACCCCACTACCAATCTGCTCTCTCACACTTCAACGCTCAACGGGCGCGGAAGCCTCGACGGAACTGCTCAGCTTTGAGGAATGGAAGCAGGCTCAACTAGCAGCGGCTCAGAAGCCACCCACGACAGACACTCAAAACGCCTCTCGACAACATGCGGGGGCTGCAGATAGCGAAGACGCCGAAACTCCCAAGGACCCTTCAGGCATGCATGCAGGAGAGGCCTCATCACAGAACAAAAACGGCACGCGGAACGAATTCCGAGTCCCATTGAAGGATCGCTTTAACTATGCTGCGCAGGACTGTACGGCACGCATCCATTCGTCACACAAGGGCGCTAAATCGCCATCTTCTGTGCTTTCAAACAAAAAGGACAAATACATGCTCAGCCAGTGCAACGCCAAGTCAAAGTATGTCATTGTCGAATTATGCGACGATGTTCGGATTGATACGGTACAGTTGGCAAACTACGAGTTCTTCTCGGGGGTTTTCAAAGATATCCGGATAAGCCTGTCGGAGAGTGCTCCTGGGGACCCGCTGAGCTGGATAGACGCTGGAACCTATAGAGCGAAGAATGTTCGAGGCGTACAAGTGAGTGTGATACACTAGAGATTCCTCGGTTATAATTGATTGACCTATCTATCGTCCAGTCGTTTCACCCCTCTGAAGGCCGGCGCACCTTTTATCGCTACATTCGGATCGACTTTTTGTCACACTACGGAAATGAGTATTACTGCCCTGTTAGCTTGCTCCGTGTGTACGGTCTTACACACATGGAGGACTACAAGTGGGCTGGATGGCAGACTGGAGATGAGATTCCAGGCCACGTCGAGATGACACGGGAGAGTATCACCACGACGGGCACGGAAGCAGTCCCAGAAGCACTCTCAGCCAAAGCACTCGAGCTCGGTGCTGTAGCAAACGGCTTAGTTCGTGATGATGACACCAGGCATGGATCTGCTACCCTCATGGAGGCCACGCCTTCGCCACCCACTTCGAGTGAAGGTAACAACGCATCTACACATCCAATCGGCGACGCATCGCCTGAGGACGAGCCACGCACTTTACAGGATAGCGTTGCGTCGCTGCCGGTCACGATTCTACATGTAACGCCAACGCCACACATACCCGAGGAACCAGTAGCGACGCACTTGATAATCACTGGTGGCTCCTTTGACTCAGTAATTGAACGATCTGCTACCGCCAAACCTGAGACACCGCACTCGATTATCTCTGACCTCCCCATTGTGACACAACCAATACATGTCACGCCACCGCCTCCACCGCCGCCTTCCGCCACGATTTCATCCACAATAATCCGATCTATCACGTCGTCATTAACTCCTCCAGCCGGCGTTGCCCCTAACCACGTCAGTAACCCCAACCCCAATCCGAACACCGGGGGCGGCGAGAACATATATCGTACGATCATGAACCGCCTCTTCGTCTTAGAGACGAATAGCACGCTCGGGATGAGGTACATGGAGGAGCAGACTCGGTCTATGCGGCACGTTGTGCAGAAGCTGGAAGAGGACGTGGGGCGATTGCAAGGATTGGTAAACATCTAGGTTGCCGTTGCAATCCTTTGAAGCTTTGCTGACTTGAATTTGTTTGAACTACAGGGTAAGAGTCAGCAGCGTTTATTGGAGCGTGCTATCATGGAGTTGGAACAACAAAAGAAGGCCATGGATGAAGAATTGAGCAGGCTAGCAACCGATATCCAAACGTTGTCTAGAGAAGTAAGTCCTCCATCGTGCCCCATGAATATTCCAACGTACTGATGCAGAACACCTTACGCCTCAGGTTATAATCGAGAAGCGCCTCGGGTTCCTCCAGCTGTGTCTCTTAATATTCCTCTTCGTCTTCATGACCCTCACTCGAGGATCGCGTGAATCAACCACGGCCGCCAGGGTGCGGAACACAATTAGCTCATGGCCCAGTGGCGACTGGGCTAAATGGCGAAAGATCGCAGCAGCCGAGTCTGAAACAAACAACCGTAATAACAGACAGCAGCCCGATGCGGCGGAAATATCTACCGCTCTGGAAAAAGCGATCGACAGACGCTCCTCTGAGGACATATTCGCGCCTTCAGTGGCACCTGCTTTCCCCATCGCCGGGCCATCCACGTCCCCCATAGCTTTCCGTCCTCTCGCACCGTTCCGCACACCACTCTCGCCTTTACGTTCAAGCCACCACGGCAGAGGATTACCGAGACAAGGCGGAAGACCGAGAGTGACGTCAACGCCATCACTCCCCGTGGTGCGGGGTGGTCGCCCAAACTTCTCCAAAAAGAATACATCGCATCTGCATGAGGTGGTAGCGGCACCCTATCGGGATACGCGGGTGGCGGCGCAGGTGGCTCAGGGTGCTAGCGTTGAAGATGGATCCCATATCGTGACGCCTCGGATCCGACGGACGACTCTGATGGCCTCACAAGTTGTGAGGCCGTCGCCGCTACGGTCATCGTCGCGAAAGGGGAAGAACCGAGACAGAGCTGGCTCAGTTGAGGTTGATGATGACGAGTATAATGACGAAAAAGGACAGCGAAGGGAGGATCAAGAGATTAGCCCTGCGTCCACGGTTGCGGCGCACGAATCGGAGTCTGCGGACGAGTCTGGGGCATGGGAAGATACGAGCACGGAAGCTGAAGATGAACTTGAAGAGGATGGACCTCAGTCAGACGTTAACGGCTCTCCTAGGCCGCAGTCCGCTGCTGCAGTTGGCAGTTCAGACGTGCGACTGGTGTTAGGGAAAGGGAAGACGACATCTTTCTTACTCTCACATCCACTCAAGACCAAGTTCAAACCAGGCCATCAGCCGTCGATGTCTCAGGAAACAGTACGAGTCCGATCCTAGGTTGGGTGACCGCTTCTACGAGGCAGTTTGACATGACGCGGCATGACATCTTTACGCATCTTAATCTCTCACCCAATGTACCATACAAAGGATGTGCACTATTCATGATCAGAAATTGGTCTCCTTCTCTAGGAACTCTATATGAAATCCAAATGCAACGTAAGCCATTATTCAAGGCTTGAGCAAAGAGTTTACGCACCTCGCGAGAGTTCGAAAGCCGCGAATGTTGCCCCAGCGGCAGGAATACTGAAGAAGCCCCAAGGGTGTGTGTTAACAATCAGGTCCTTGATATCTGTTGATACTGACCTTCTGAGTAATGACGGTGTGAGGCCGCGGAAGAGTCCACCACTACTCAATAGTAAACCAAGCAGTGCAGCGAATCGTCAGTTCTATGTAGACATAAAACTGTGGTCATCATGGTTCACTTACAATCCTTGTGTCCGTACAATGGCTCTAATGGGCGAAGTTTCAATCTATAGGTCGGCTACACCGCCAGCAACCCCTACCCAACTCACCTGAACTCGTTCGCAATATAATCCACGCCCTTCGGTGCTGCCTTGGAGAGCTGTACTCGACTCTTTATCACGTCTACAAGTGGACGATTAAGGAAAGTTCTCAAGGCGTCAACGTGCCAAATAAAGATGAAACGTACCCAACGGATAACATGAGAGCCAGTATGCGATACCGCCACATGAGCCGCTGGCTATTAAGCTCCACACAGGGATGTTTGGTCCATACGACCGCTGGAAGCGTCGTTTGACGAACTCGAAAGCGGCATAGAAGCCCGCATATGCTGGGATCTCTCGAGCGACCGTCACCTTATGTAACAACGGGTTAGTGGGCCATTAATCAAGATATCGAAAAACATAATAATAAATCCCACCCAGTAACCTCGCATGATTCCTCTCCGAAAACCATCCTTAGCGACTTCGGAGAACATAGCTCGTAGTCGCTGATCATCCTTGGCGCCGTATTGGCCTTGCATCCTAACCTTGAACATCTCCACTATTGTAACAATGGAAGTGCTTGCTTGTCAATAAAGGTGCCTTTTGATTAACCTTTTTTGTGGACTCAAGGCTAACCTGGACTAGCGAGGATAGCATTGGCAGCTCCAGCCATTCCTCCAGCTACCGCGGTCTGGCCGATAGATAGGTCAGGAAAGGGTGTGACAATCCGTTTGGCGGTTGCATAAGATGCAAACAGAAGGGAGTTGACACCTGCTATGCCAAGGAGTGGTGCTGCCATGCCTGCGTAATTTCAGGAAAATGTCGCGTGAGAAGGGCTGGGCCACATGGGGGATTGACGCTTGACAAACCCTTGTATAGCGCAAAGAAACCTTCTTTGCGCACTGTCTGCATCAGGATATCCATGGGGCCTTTCTATTTACGGGTGAGTTCGCCGCCGTGCCTCAGTGGATGGAAAGAATTATGGTCCTCACAAACATCCCTTCTGCAGTATAGACATGACCGTTAATACGATGATGATAGCAGCTATATAATACAACGTACTGGGCGCTATTTGAGCTCGAGTCTTGACGCTAAAGGACCGATGGCGAATGAGTCTCTTGGGGGCGTGCTCGCCGTGGAGGTCAAAAGCTCACGTGTCCAGTGGCTGGCCGACCAGGATCTGTGCTGCACCGGCGACGCTGCCAGCAATCAGATCAAGTACTACGGTCATCCTGATGCTGGAGTTTCGAGTGTTGTCTGGAGAGTAAACAAGAAGACAGGTGCGAACGAGCAAGGCGTGATTCGCACCCCCGGGCACGTAATCCAGGGTTGCAACGGGCTCGTTTGCTGGCTGGTTAACCACCACGACGAACTGACCAGCCCGTATGCCGACCTCCCCTACAACAAACTAGGCTCACTTTCTTTCTATTGTATAACGAAGATTCGATGGATGATGGTATTTACCCGGATGTCTGTGGAGACGAAATGGAGGCGGAGGTTTGAGGAATACAACAATCACAACAATAACACCTTGTCTTTGTATCATCAATTGATTTCTCCTCAGAAAAAATTCCGGTCAAATATGTCAAGCTAAGGGCGGCTTGCTTGTTTTTGTTAACCGTATGAGCTTTGCGACCTCATGTGGCAGGTTGGTCGAATCGATCTCATTCTTTGAAGAGCCGAAGCTTTGGGGACTATAACCTATGTCTGATACTCCTTAGAGGATTGGGTGATTACTGAAGAGAAGGCCCGCGTGAAATGTCTCCATACGAACTTGTGGCGCTGAGTATCTCGTCACTGATCGCGACTTCTTCTCAAGGCAGCTTGAGATCGTGGCGTGAACACCCCGGACACTGCAATCGTGTAGGTAGTATACAAAACCAACTTGATGACGCAGGACGTACCCAGATATATTTCAAATGGTTTTTCGAGAGGGTTGTCGCCCAATGGTAAGCAGAGCGGTACTCTATCCCTTTGAGTTCCTGCCTTCGACTTACTGCCCGCTATTGAAAGAACAATACCCAGGAGAAACTTATGATTATTAATAAGTGCTACTCCTCGTCACCGACCCAGCACCTTCTCCATCGACAATTGATAACCGAGCGCACCTGGGGCTATGTGAACCAGCCGAGATGTTGTCATCTTAAACCAGGTGGAAAAGTCGCTCCAAGGTAGGTCGTGACCCCTATGTACGCTCACCATCTATTCTGACTTGCCTAATCTCTCCGAAACAGCGCCTCGAAATTTCGTACATCGATATACTCCAAATACACCGCTTCGATCCCGATGTACGCCCGGAAGAGACTGTGTGCGCTATGAAAGACCTTGAATACAGCGGACAGATTCGCTACATGGGCGTGGCAGTCCGCCAAATACAACAACGTCGCGGAGAAACATGGATGGGCGCAATTCATCTCCATCCGGAACCAGTATAATTTGTGATCCTGAGTAGAAGAGTGAGAGATGATTTCTTATTGTCTGTACAAGGTTATCAGCCTCATTCCTTGCGCTCTTTTAGCCTGAAGACATCATGCTCGGCGGTACACCACAGAGAAACACCGAGAGAAGCCACGGAAAACGTTAAGCATACTGTGACGGAGTCTGACCATGAGATCATTCGCCGCACTAAGGCCATCGCGAGCACAATGTACCGATGATGGGATTTCGATTGGGTGGGCGCTGAACAAGGCGTCCAGCCCGATTAGTAGGGTGGGTTCTGTGCCTTCGCTTACTTCCCCACCTTGTGTAACTGGAATAGGTTCTACTGACCTGGGAATTTACGTTTCCAGCCCGAGCGCCTCGAGGATGCCATCCTTGGTAAGCTCAAACCAACGCTGGAGGAAATTCAGTTGTTACAGGATCCGTATGTGGTGAAGACGTTGCCGGCCACGTATAGATCCGTCAAGGCTTGCAGGGTTCAATCCTCGCCAGCTTGAAGTACCCATTCTTCCCGATATATCACTCAGCGCGCCAGTCGCGCTCGAAAGGCCTGCTCGTAAGTTAGTTCGTACCTTTCCAATTTCATTTGCACGCGGTCATCAAATGATCTTGGGTCAACGATCAATGACTTTTGGCGCCCCTTGTTACAACACGAAATCTCATAATCGCAAGGGGCAACTAGAAATGCCATTGGGAAGGCAAGCCGCACTGGAAACAAACTTGTAAACCGCTTCATTCAACGCTCGACCGCATTCCACACGAACAGAGAGTCAATTGAGAATGCCGGAAAAGAAATCATACAACAGTCATATAACGATGGACCAGTCAACTTCAGCTAGATTTTCCCGTAAATATGTCAAATCTACATCCTTCCATCCGAAGCCCATCACGGCTATGCTCTTAAGCCGCGATGGTAGAGCCCCGTCGACCTCAGCTAGCTTGGCCAAATCTATCCCACCGTGGCGAGCTTGAACCATGCCTAACAGGAGGTCGCGATCGGCGGGTACAACGGAGATCTCCAGGGACTGTAGGCGCGGTAAGAGCCAACCCTTCGATGGTGAAGACTGAGGTGAGGAGAGATCGAGGATGAGGTCCCGGGGGTGAGCGGTTTTTACCACGAGGGTGATAACGGAGGGCAGTGTTGAGAGGAGGGGGGTCATTGCATGGATCGACCATGTCCCGTCGTGATCCACCACAAGACGCACAACAGGAAGCGTGTAATTCGGGAGAAGTTTGAGGAGGTGTGGGTGAACACCACCCATTGGTTGAACCCAGTGGATGGTCGATTCGAGAGGCCAAGAACCGTCGTCCTCACTCGTCGTCCACCACTCGAATTCCGCCTTCAGTAGGGATACGTTGAGATGGATTTTCTTCGCTGATGTTAACATGGATGACAGGATCTTGTCACCACCTGTATGGAAGGTCTTCGAAGCGTCTCTTCCGAAGGGGAATTCTCTCGGGAAAAGGAGGTCGAATCGTCTACAGAGAGGAACGTCCAGGCATGCGAGCAGTTGACCTGTTTTCCAAACTTCGAGGAAGAGAGCGAGAGTATGAAGCTTAGGAAGGGTGATTATGGTGGGAGAGTAGGGAGCCCCTGGTTGTAATTCCTGGCACCGCAACCGGAATGACGTTAAGCCAGGGGATGCGCGGAGTATTGCTATCACCTGTTCGATTGATGGTCCAAAATCGTAGTGGTGAACCGTAAGACTTAAGGTGTCGAGGCGAGAGAGGATATCCGAGTCCCATGCAATGACGATATTCGAGAGTCTGAGATGTCGGAGCCTTGGTATCTGTCGACGGGAGACATTCTCAAGGAGCAAAGGAGGCTCTCCGGTCCAGGAGTGCATGAGATCGACTTCTTCGAGGCGTTCGAAGCTTCCTGGGTTGAGATATCTGAGTAGTAGGTCTGCTGAGTGGGATTCGTACTTGAAAGATCTCCAGCGGGATCGTTCTTGGAAGGCGGTCTCCAAAAGCCGCTCATCACCTCCGAGTGCAACATATACGACATCAATGAGTGCACCCTTAGATCTCCTTAGAGCCAATTCGATCTCAGTGGTCGTATGCTCTGAGTGAGCGTATCCCCACAGAGTCGGTGCGTGCTTCACTAGGTCGTACCACAATGTTGAAACCTGAGAAAGTGTCCGTAGGTGAATAAAGTACTCGTCATCTAGCCCGTAGAGCGAGAGATATATGATCTTGACGAGGAGTTCATTGGGCAGCTTAGAGATAGGAAGACACAAGCTGTGTAGTCTCAACTTTGGACATCTTAAGAAACAAGTCCAGCCCAAGTAAGGCCTCTGATAGGCTGAGCAGAAATTAATTTACTCACATTGATCGGCATCCCTCTGTTTCATGGGCCAGCCCAAAGGGCACACCCTCTGCAACGCCACTGATAACCTTTGACTCCAAATCAGATTGAAGTGATCGGCTGCTGCACATCACTGAGTCCGAGGTTGAGGTTGCTATCAATACTGTCCCAAGTTCGGACACAGACACACCAAAGAATCGCTGGACTAGCGGTTTGGTTGTGGACTGGATGACAGGCGACACTGTGGTGCCGGTTGATGCCGAGGCAGGCACCAATAACTTTTCAGCGACAGACAAACCGCGTTACCTCGAGAACTGTTCTTCCCGGACAACTAAGACGTGGCCGAGCAACTAAGGCCTTGACACGAGTTCCACTTATCACATCGTCAGGCATCATCTAACAAAGATCTATATATACAAAGGTGGTAAATTTCATGGATGATCTGCCTTACAGATGCGTAAAATCTAAACAATACTACAAATTCAAAATGGTATCAAGGATTGCGTCAAGCGGGCCGCTTATCTATCCACTGAACAAGATGGACAATACCTTACATCCTTGTCCATCAATCCTATACCGGCGTGTCTCGGTCTAGCGTGGCTCCCCGAAAATGTTCTCCGTGCCTTCGGTTCTCCTCAGTCCTCAGTGCAGGAAATTAGTTCGTGAAATACGTTTGTTGTTCCGAGGATATTGCCAAGCGTCGTGAGGTCGTAATGCTGTGTTGGTTGAACTGGAAATCATCTTCAAATCTGGAGACATATTGGTGCGCAAGCACTCAAACTCGGTTCCGTGAGTGGGCCACTAGCTTCTCCCAACTTTCGCCCTTCATACCGCCCTAGAGCGGCACAAGTCTTATAGGGTCTTGTCGGCTAAACAAGTGATTATTTTGGACTCGGAGACGCACTGGCGCGCATGACTTGAAACCGCCTGCGTCTCCTTTGGGTAGCTATCATCTACAATATTCGTATCGTTCCTTCCCGGCAATTAATTACTACCTTTGAAGGGGAACAAGATGAATCAGATTCGACGTCCATTCGGATAGAGATGGCCAGTGGATGCAATTGAGCTTCCAGGGATCCAAGTTCTAGGTCTCATTCCTTCACCTTCATCTCGTTATGGAACAAAGCCGGGATCTTCGGTAGCCACTCTTCGCCGCCTCAGTTGACAGTCACCCTTAGCATGTCCCGACGCGGTTATGCAGATCGAGCTCTTGGCGGCTTTAGCGACGAATTCGAGGGAGGTGTGATTGCAGATCAGCCGTTCTTCCCGTCTTTGGGGGTCGCTATGCACATTTTCGTTGACAGGACCCACAGCGACCTTTCCGTCTCTCGCATTCTTGCTGCCCGTGATGTCTTCTCGAGTGATAGATCATAATTCAAGACGGCCTTTCCCTTCAGTGAAAGGAAACATATGGGAGCGACGTCGCAGAATGAGAGATGGAGAGGTTGGAGGCTTCGTGTATCTGCTGTTGAATTCCAGAAGCCTAAAGGGACCTTGACCTCCTGGTATTTACCGGCAATGGAGATCTCCGCAGCCTCCTACGCGTCCAAGGGCTGGTCCATTTTCGAGCCCATCGCGTTGTCGGGCCGTTCTCAAGAAGCGCAGAAGGATGGAAGCCAGGGAGGGCCAAATTTAGTCATGAACATAAAATTACGTTAGCTTTGCACAATCAAAAGGTTGGATCCACCAGGAAGTGGGAGGCTGGCGAGGAGCCATTAAGAAGACTTGATACCATTTGAGTGTGAGATATGACTTGCAAGGTGGTAGGTTGGCATGGCCTCGACATTCCAGCGTTCTCGGCAGTTAACAGAGTATGAGAGAGTTGGGGCAATCACACTAGTCGGCAAGCAGCGGGAGTAGGGGTACGTTGGCACCCACGCCAGCGGATCTCGATGAGGTTGTGGGAGGTTGTGGGAGGCGTGAGTAGTTCGATGGCTCACGCTTCGATCCTCGCCAGAAAAGGCAACACCGGTTAGTTACCACACTGGACGTCATTCAACTACTGCGGCCATAGTGGGGCCCACAGTACCATGATCTGGTGGAGAGTCGGTGGATTGACGACGGCCAGAGTTCGGAGTAGAAATGCCAATGCATAAAAGACAGTCGCCGAACATATGTATAATGACAAAATACCGCCGCCCTGCCAAAACCACCCACTCGCCATATGCTCTCGAGTCGGCATAGGCCTAAGGCAATCAGGAAGACCTTCCCATAACATACGATTTCAACATATGTAGAGCGCATGAGGCTGTTCAAGGAACGCGACGGGTTGCGGAGCCGACAAACCGCCGATGCTCCGGGTGCTCCATGAACTGTACCGGCACAGAATGGCAACGCACATGCTAATTGATACAGAGTGGGGAAACTGGAATGCCGACGCGTCGAGTCACTTCCAAAGTCCGATAAACAGGAGAAAGCGCTTGACACGGCAGTAACCCCATCAGATGGTGGCAAACTACACAGCAATGTTAGAATCATATGACAAGACGACACGTACAAGGCATGAAGTGGACTGTTGTGGCATCCCGTGGGTCCAGTGAACGAGGCGAGCTTGATTGCGTGAAGGCGAACGCATTACGGTCTGGCGGGCCAACATGTCAGAACAAAGTTTCCGTGCGCATCGCAACTTCAGCGGAAGGTCAATGGACACGTCACCAGTAGCCCCGATTCGGCGCAATCCACCATTTAAGATTATGCTTGATCTGATGAAGATCTCCGAAGGCATCAACAAGTTGTTGGTTGTTGATTTCTCAGTGGCACACGATCAAGGGTAGCAACGGCGCAAGCTGGGAAATTCTGGGGCTGGCGAGGCCGCCCGATTGCTACGGGAATCGACAAGCTTCTTTCTGGAGGTTTATTTCGAGCACCTTTCAGAGAGTACCCGGAATTTGATCCTTGATAACTGTTGGGGCTGCTTGCAATGCCCTAGTCGACGTGATGCATTAAACAAAGGATATTCATTTCTTCGGCTCCAACTCGTGCATACACATCCTTGCTGCGTATTCGCGCGTATTACCCGCCTCGATCGGTATGAATGGTGATAGCGCTAGCAACTCTGTGCGGAAGATTGTCGTGAATGGGTTGAGCCAAACGCCGCCAACCAATCAAAGGTGTATCTATTTCTATGGCGACATCGTTGACAAAGGGCATTTTGAGTGGTGGCCTCGCACTAAAACTCAATGATTCTCGCAGTTGATTGCGCCGCCATCGTTGCCCCAAGGCCACGCTACTGGTAGAGGTTGAAAGATACAGAGCGCCTCCTCAGCCCAGGGTCTGTATCGCTTGACGTGCCGACATCCGCAGAAGGTTCAGACCAAGCTTATATTCGTCGTGCTCTCATGGCTTTGCCCTATCTTCTCTGGGACTCAACTCTATGTCCGATCTTTCATATGGTTGGCGATCGGTAATCCCAATGTCATAGCCATCGCCAAAACCTGGCGACAGCTTCGGTCTTTTTCCATCGGCGAACTTTAATCAAGCTGCGTATGGAGAGATGGAGAGATGTCACATGCCAGTGGAGTCCTCTCGGCTACCGACTACACGACCAGGATAACCCCCCCTCCAGTCAACCAAGCCAACCAAAAGCAACGACCGCTCTCGTCGGAGCGGGATCAACCGTTTGCTTGAGCTTCCCAAGAAAGAGTTTATTCTTTCTTAATAACTATCAAGGGAGCTGTCTAGACTCTGGACGGGACTCCCCATATTGCACAAGGCTCCCAAACAATCTCCTTAATGTGCACTCGCCACATGAAATTGTGTAACAATGACTGATAGGGAGCGTTTAAGAGAACCTGAGGCTGGTATTCTAGGGTTTTCCTGTAAACGGAAATATGGTCCGACATTGGGGAGGCTATAGACGATCGATGTAACGTGGCACCGGGACTTTGGGGTACGCCTATCTCAATTGACTCGAGGGCTCGACTTTGGATATTGACATACGCACTTTCTTAGGCCTGTGATGCCGATGATTTGTTCGGTCCCGAACGCTCCCCTGAGATGAAAATGTCCGCAAAGTGGGAACTGGTAATACACACCCGACTTGTTACATGTCAGTGTTATGTGACGTACTGTTACGCACACATTCTTTGGACCCATGTGTTGCGCCAGAGGATAGTTCATTGGAAGGATAAAGCACTCGAAACAGAATATCACGACAACACTTTAACGGAATTTTCTTTGCTTTCCTCTTCTCAATGTGAGCTCTCCTCGCGTCACGGCTCCTATAATCAACGGTGAGGGGTGCGACTCTGGCACCTGCCGGTTATTGGCAACTCAATTCCAGCAAAGGGTCATGATGAGGGAACACCGTTTACTCACGCACACGCTTCTCCCCGCACCCACTCCGTTGCGGACCCAACCTAACCCACACGCACGACACTGGATTCCTTGCGACAGCTATTTGAGTGCGAACCATGGGCTTCCTATATCCCAAGAACAAGGTGACGTTCTGGATGACGACCACTGGCAAATTCCGGCTTCAAGCACATGGGTCGACACACCCACCGCAGTTCCCATAATCTCTCATGGAACAAACAAGGACGATCTTGCTGCGACTCACTTGGACCCCAACTTTACGCTATGCGAGTGAATGATTACATCAAACAGGCCTATATCACTACGAGCGGTGTCTTGCTCGGTTCCGCTGGCAAAGTAAGGTACCTATCCAATCGTTTCGCACACCCACAGGCTTATGGAAAAGCAACACTTTTCTTTCCGACGTGTAACATTGGATTGTGGGGACAGTGCGGTAGTAACTGCGCTTGATCATCCATTGGGCATAAAAAGCAGCCATGGGCAGGTATCGAGGGGATCCGCAAACTTACTGCACCCTCTCCCGCCCGGGACCCTTCAAGACCACCACAGCACCCTCCCCGAAAGCTCCCGCCACCACAGGGTCTCCCGTGACTCTCACTCGCTTGTGCGGTCCTCCCGGATTCTACCCCGTAGACTCCCGCCGTTTTCCCTTAGGGTTCTCACCCTACGTAGAGTTCCCTCTCTTTGTTACTCGGTCCATTTTTTGTGTCACGGCTTAAATAGGTGAGGTATCCGCGTTTACCACAATCTTCCATCCTGCTCACAGCTCCACTCAACTCATCCTACAGTCGATCCAAACCCTCGATATACTCCCATAAGCTAAACAGAATGTCGTTCAATCTTGACCTCGACTTCGAGGATCTGCTCTTCGACCCTTCTTCAAGCTCATCGCGCTCCTCATCACCCTCATCATCTTCCACTTCGCCACCTTTAAGCACGCCCATTGGCATCCGTCGCTCCAGAGAAGAGTCCAAGGTCAGCCCGACTCGGAATATTCTCGTTGTAAGGAGTGCTCTGACGCCTATTGATTCAAATAGTTCGATTCCTTTGAGCCTTCATCATACCGGGAGCCTACTCGAATGAGCCGGCGACAAACTCGGACATCGAACGAGTCCGCACCTACACCCATACCCGCACCGCCAACAAATGTCATTCAACTCTCTCCAGCGCCTTGTCGCAACCACGTTGTTTGCCCCGGGGCTGCTCACCGTTACGAGTCGCAAGAAGAGGCGAGCTTCTTCGTTGACCCCCGCTCAGGAGTTGGAAAGTGCTGCAACTCCGATTGTACGTCTTCGATCACTATCACTATTGTATCTTCCGTTGAGCTTAAATTGTTCTTCTCTTCAGGTACATGGGGTTTTATCAATGGCGAATTCATTGTGACCGACCTCAAAGGCTTCGCATACTCGTCGCAAGCCCAACCAGTGATGTTTCTTGACGGGAGGATGTACAAGCACGTCAGACTGATCCAACGACGCGGTTGATTGTCGTCACGTAAAATCACTCAGCATACGCCACAACTCCCCAACCACCAATATTCGACCACCTCACCCCTCTCCTTCCAAATGCATGTATTTCGCGTGTCTTGTCTCTTCCCATTTCCGTCTCTTCGTCGTCTTGGAACTTTTCCAGCCGCATTAGTGCCGTAATTGACACGGTCCCATCTCATCTCCCTTCACCCCTCATACTGTATCATTGTAGTATCATCTCAGCCTTGATTACCCATCTCTTCTCATGTCTCTAGATCTCTCTCTTCTCACTCGAAATGTCTTGTGTTTTCATTTCCTCCTTCGATGTCTTTTCTTTTCGCCTATCCATCTCACCACTGTGTCAAGTGTGTAATGTGATCACATGTTTCACTTCGTCACAAAAGCACCGACATTGGCACGAAGGAATAGGCGGCGAATGTAGAATACCCACAGTGAGGCCGTGTACCGCGACACAGCGACAGAGCGTCTTCAAAGGCCGACTGAGACAGTGTATACCAGCACAATGTAGGCCTTTAATGAAAAAAATCTCATGAAGCACTGGCTACGGTGTTCTCAATGTTACCAGGAATTACAACTTTGCCCACACATCGCCTCGTCACCTCTTTCCGCATGTACATTTCGCGCCAACTAGCCTTTCTGGGTCACTTCCCGCCAATACTATACTTTTGCTTGGCAGGAGCAGCAAATGGAGAGCCGGAGCTACAGCGGGCTGAAGGACCGGGACCAGTATACGGATGCCGACCAGGGTTTAAGCGCGCACTACAATCCGAGGCCTTTCATTGTATAATGATAGAAATTAGGGCTTACTCACCGAAACTGCAGGGAAATTTGCCTAATTAACCCAGAGACCCATCAGCTCCCCGCGTGTACCAAAGTCGGATGACCTCCGTACTTTGTCGATTGATTCTTTCCTGCATTCTGGCTGACTACAATAGGTACGGGGCATTGAAGTTACATTGATCTTAGAGTTTGGTGATCTTATATATGTGGTGCTGGCTGTCTCTTGTGACTCACAAATCGTGCCTCCCATCTTCGTTTCAACATCTCCGAGATAAGTACTCAAATAGTTAAGTTGTAATTTCTAGTAACAGTTGAGGAGTTGCGTCAGCAATACGATTTTGGAGAGCAATCCAGGTTTATTGACTGCTACATTCGGGAAATTCTCAAAGACATTAAACGTTAGTGGACGCCCTTTGACCGGTGGCGATATTCTGCCCACGGGATTCTATCTTTCCCCCAAATCTCTCCGCTTAGCAGATTCTGGAAGAACCACAAATCCGAATTCCATTCATGTTCCTCCATCAACTTCAAGACACTCATTCCCGGCCTTCGCTTTCTGCTTTCTCGTACGGCCACGCTCTGGAACCGTGTCAATCTGACCTCGCCCCGCACCAGTGCATCTACTATCGCATCGCCATCCAAACCCATCACGGTGATAATGAGCTCCTGGGCGTGTTGCGTCCAACTACCATTGAACATATCGTCCCCATCCCATCTACGAAAACGGAGCGCCCCCATATCTGGACGAACCAAGATACATGTCTCGAGGGTATCCATCTGCGACATCAACCTCAACAACGATGCGTCCAGAAAGATTTTGTGAACTGCCAGTCGCTTTAACGTCTTCCAAGCGGGGATTTTAGGCCCGTCGAACACCACAGGCTTGGCGAGGCAGAATTCCTCGATGCGTTCCAAGCTCATTAAAGCGTGGTGGATGTTGAGCTCAGATTTGGGGTACAAGGGTTGACGCAATCTGTCGGTGGGGTAGTTATATCCAATGTTGACGTCGAAGAAGAGGCGAGTGAGCGAAGTTCGAAGCGCGCATAGTATCGTGGCGATTAGTTGCATGGTGGAATGATCGATGTGATCATCAAAGTGAGCTAGTGCTAGGCTCTCCCTGTGAGTAAAGGGGATTGGTTTGAACTTCCCTCAGGTTTTGGCAAGGGATGAATGAGGTGGAGATCTAACTCAAACTCACACCAGCTTCCCTTTCTCAGAAGGCCGGTACGACGAAGGGGGCCACTGATTCCTTTCAACGATGGTCACGGCCCGGACAAAGGAGTCCAACGACCCCGGTCTGACGAAAGCCCGCGAGTAAAGGGTCATCTCAGTCAGCTCATTCAACGTTCGGTTGACGCGACAGAGCTGGTACAATGCGCTGTTGCATCCTGGATCTAGACGGTAAGCCAAGGGATTGGACGGGTAGCGGAGGGCGTCGACTATTTGCATCCATATCTCCGTGGGCAAGATGGGAAATGTTGGCATTCTTGGTTGCGAAATCAAAGTTCGATCGAGTCAATCTATCAACTCAACGGTTTGATTTAGTATTCATCTCTGATACTTGCCTCTTTGCTTCCACTAACCCGCGGAGATCTGGGTTGATACGAGCGGACTAGGATGCGATGGACTCTCTACAGACCCCTTCAAGGTGGCGGTTGGTTGTTTTGGATCTGGACGGATGGACAGATATAGGACGCGTGGGAGGTGAAAGCCAAAACAAGAACGTCTACGCGCCACATCAGTTACGGATCCCTAGAGTCAAACTGAACTTCTTTCAAGGCGAACACTGATGTTTGTACTGAACTCTTATTCGACGCACAGGCACAGTTTGTGTTCCAGTCTGAATCATGCAATTTATTCAAATCGAAGAGGATATGAAGGGAGTGAAATGAAAGAATATGTCGAAGATGCAAAAAGTGTCCATGTTCTGAGCATCCACTACGGCCACAACTCGCGACACATTCAGTAGGTGTGGGCTGAGCCAGCGTTTCCGCCAGTGCCGCCAGCTCCACCATTGCCACCGTTGCCTGAGCCGCTCGTGGAGCCTCCGTTGCCACCATTGCCACCGTGTCCGCCATCGCCCGAGGTGTACGAGTTGCCGCCGTTTCCTGCGCTGCCACCGTTACCGCCATTGCCCGAGCCATGCGACAAGCCGCCGTTGCCACCCGTTCCGCCATTGCCCCCATCGCCGGAGTTCCAAGCGGTCCCACCGTTGCCACCTCCGCCGCCACCACCTCCAGCACCCGTGCTATAAGACGAGCCGCCGTTACCACCCCCACCACCATTGCCACCATCGCCAGAGCCATGAGAATTTCCACCGTCGCCACCAGCGCCGGCACCACCTCCGCCGCCATAGCTATGAGCTGAACCACCGTTTCCTCCTTTGCCGCCATTGCCACCATCGCCGGAACCAGTAGTATATCCGCCGCGGCCACCTCCACCTCCACCGCCGCCGCTGCCTGCGCCCCAAGAGTTGCCACCGGAGCCTCCACCACCACCATTACCGCCGTCGCCACGACCATAAGAGTTGCCTCCTCCGCCTCCCTTACCGCCGTCGCCACCGTCGCCCGAACTATGAGCGACTCCGCCGTTTCCACCGCGGCCACCATTGCCGCCGTCGCCGCGATTGTAGGAGTTGCCACCGCTGCCACCGGCACCGGCGTTACCTCCGTCGCCTGCATGATAGTTTGAACATCCCCCACGGGCTGTATTGAGGTCGGAGTATTTTCAGCTCCACGGTCGCGAACTCAGAGCGAGCAGGAGTAGGGATACATACAGCAGTTGTTACCGCGACGTTCGACGCTCGATTCGACAGGAGCGGCTCCGACAACGGCTAGTAAGCCCAAGGCGATGAGGGGAGTGATAACATTAGAGAAGCGCATGATTGGAGTTCGTAAGAGTGGTCGTAAAAATGTGAGAGGAAGGAGGAGATGTAGCAACAGATGAGGTGTGCTGAGGGATATCTGTTGCGTTTCAACGTCGACCTCTTATAGTCGGCCAATACGTCTTCGAGTGTGCTCCTGGCTCCCAGAGGCCGGCACACAATGTATCCCAATTGAGTATGAACGCCCACTCATGATCTGCGGGTTTGAATTGCCTTGATCCGCCAAGCGACTTGGCAGATGCGTCATGAATGTGGCTGACGTGTAGATCCCGCTGTTGAGAAGGACGAGGCCGAGTTAAATGTGGTCTCAGCTGACCTCGTCTGCCTCGTTTTCGGGCTCTAAAAAAGGCTTAGGCAGGCCGTCTAACCCTTGGCGATCGCCCATGACATGCAAACATGACATGCGGCATGGCTTGGCGGGATCTTGTTCGGTCTTTGCGTTTGTTCACACGTAAATGTTTGACTCCCTCACCCATCAAAACTCTCGGTCGTAGTGCCCTCACATTGACCTGCGGTTCACACAAATTGCTCTAGCAAACTTGCTCGAATACTTTGGAGAAGGATGGTCCCTCATATCCACAGCCGCTCCCCCGGCACAATCTTCTTTCGGGTTTCGCACACCCGCGCAAACCCCAACTGAACCACACAGCCACCACACCGAAGTAAACTATTTCGATCTTCATCACACATGCCCCGCTCGTTATAGAAGCACGAATCGACCTCGTTCCAGGCCAGGCGCTTATTCAATTGTCCGAATAGAAGCCACACATAGATCGTCGCCTATGCTTCGCATGTTCTATCGCAATGACTTGCCGAGTCAAACAAGACTGTACATAGTAATTTACGCACGTCGATCCTGATCGCCCGCCAGGTCATGCGGTCTCCGATGCCCAGATGTTCGGGTCGATTTTGCACCATTTGGTCGCACATCTATATGTAAACCTGTGTGAAGTAAGGAAACAGAAATCTTAAAGCGCGCTTGACACGTTGCACCTGCGACTTCAAAGCGCCGAATAACGTCTTCCAACCGCCTTGTCTCTTCGGCGTCACGCTAGGGAAGGTCGTTGCGTGCACACCATGTCCTAGAGGTGAGTCACTCCATCTGACAACGTACGGCGACGCCCCAACTACGAGATTTACGAAAGCGTTGATGGTTTCTGGAGTTATTGGCCCGACCTTGCACATCGTGGCGGGCTCACATTTGTTTTCTAACCAGGTTTCGAACTGATAACCAAACGAGGTTGTTCGGACCATGTGTCAAGATCATCCCGTCTGATATATTCCGCCAGTCGGTACGAGGATAGACTTCCCAAAGCGCTCATGACAAACGGATCCCCGCTACGCCCTAATCAATCCAAAACTGCTCTCCCGTAGGATCTCGATATCAAGCCGAGAAGCCTAGCGATCACTGATCCTAAAGGTGAGGGAGCAAGGTACAAATCCGGGACAAGGAGAGTTCTGTGCGTCGTTGTTGGTTCAAGCCCTCATGCCTCGCGTTCTCACATGTTGCGAGCAAAGATGGCGACCCCAACTAGACATCGACCGTCACATCGACTACCTATGATTGGAATTGCCCTAGATCTGCTCCTTCGGGCAATACTATCAAGGTCTTTTCCACACTGGATTTTATACGGTCTTGTACCATCCACCTTGGTGACTGTCTCTCGTCGCCCGATATATCCGTAACTCCAAGTCCGATTAATGAACGAGCGTCGTCAAGTCTCGTGAAGAGTGCAGCTTTGATAGGTGGAGTCAGGCCGGAGCGGAATTTTAGGATAATTGAGATTGTAAATCACATCATCTACCGAGATACATGTAATCGTCAACCACGAAGAATGTCACCATTTCCGATCCTACCTCCAGAGACATAGGTACAAATCGTCAAAGCTCTCTGTTATCCGTCGAGATCTAGGGTGCACCAGCACGTTGTCTCAGCTCTGTCGCGTCGGCCGAGCAATGAACGAGCTCACAGAGCCAGCGCTTTACTCGCGGGCTTTCATCGGAGTCATTAAACTCATTTACCCGGACTGTGAGCATTGTTGAAGGGGTTCAGAGTCATTCTGCGTCGTACCTACCGTCTGAGAAAGGGAGACTTGAAGAGTTCTGCCTTACAACCCCTGGGATGTTCTATATCCCCGCTTAGAGGTCGTTGAGGCGATTGGTGGTACACAGGGCGCTCCTAGGCACTTTGACCTTGAAATTGATGTTATAGATGGAAAGCCTAGAGACCTGCATCTTGACTTATCCTCGGCTAGGTATGTTGGATATTGGCATTGAGGTGGCCTTGGATGAAATAGTCCATGGAGGCAGGACGCAACGCGTACAGGAGCTCATCATCACTGCGGTAGCCTGGAGGGCGATATGTTCGTGGATTTGCTGCTTCAGAGCGAGAGACTGGAGGGCAGAAAGCGAGGATCGGGAATGGGAGTCTTAAAGTCGGTGGAGAGCGGAGGTGCGCTAGATGAGGACTCTTGGTTCTTACAGTACGTGTCAAAGGAAGAGATCTGGAGCAAAATAAGTATTGCATGGACTGAACGCGGCTTTACGTTAACGGATAAGGTGTCCACTCACGTTCATCTCTTTGAGAGTTGTAGTGTTTCCGATATGTTAGGTGTGAATAAAGTGAACGTTTTGTTTTTTCGCAACTATATTACAAGGGTAACTCGTACACTGTCGCTAGAAATTACAGCTTGGCCTTTACATTTCCCCGTCGCCTCTTTTCCCATGCGCGTTTCGCGATCACCCGAAGCTCCTTCTTCACTACCTTTCCTGCGGCGTTCTTGATAAGTTCGTCCACCTCCAAGACCATGACAGGGACAGCAAATGACGGAAGGCTGTACACGAGATCGTGTCAGCGGACAGAATGGATACGCCTTGAGCTGGAGGAAGAGTTTGAAAACCCACAGTTTCTTCGCTGCCGAGATCACCTCATCCTCACACAGTTGGCCCTCGTGCCCTTCTCTCACAGTTGCCACTATCGCGACTAGTTCGCCGAGCCTATTGTCAGCTACGGCAACTGCCGCGCACTCGAGGATCATAGGGTGGTTATAGATCGCGTTCTCCACCGTTGACGAGTCCTGTTGGCAGAAATAAGCCTCTGGGCAGCAAGATGGCAAGGATAACCAACATACAATATTTTCTCCGCCTCGAATGATGATATCCTTGACTGATAAACGAAACATTAGCGCTGTGAAGATCAATCTCGACTTCTGAGTCTTTTGCGTACCGCGATCCTTGATGTAGAGGAACCCTTCCTCATCCTTGTACCCCACGTCTCCGGAGCGGAACCACCCGTCCTTAGTGATGGCCTGCTCTGTTGCGACTGGGTCGTTCCAGTAACTTCGTATGACGTTAGAGCCCCGACTATTCCATAGCCTCTTTGATCAGCGATTCACAGTCGGAGATAAAGCATGGGAAATACGTACATCCATATCTCGCCCATCTCTCCAGGTTTTTGCACTTTCAGCGTCTCCGTATTGACGATCGTGATCTCAGTCGTGAGACCGGGTAAACCCCTTGAATCAAAGGCCGTGAGTGTGAGGGCAAGGCTACGAAGCTACTATAGATGAAGCCTTACGTGGAGGATGGTCTCGCTAAGAAATCGCTCCCGGAGTGACCGGCCGCGAAGCACATGGTCTCCGTCAATCCATAGCCTGAAAATCCGTTATTTAGTTCCTGGCTACCATCAAGCGTTGGGTATTAAATCTAACCTTGTGCACTAAGAAGGGAGTAGAACAATAAGCGATGAAACAAATCCAAGTGGAAGACAATTGGACTTACGGTAAAGCACCAGGAAATTTCTCCATAACTTCCTTAATCAGAGCTGGGGGAACGGCCGCCCCACCCATCGAAACTGTAAAGGGAGGTAGTTTGGTCGATCGTAGTCTCGATTGCAACATATCCGAGACTATGGATGGAACGCTGTAATCCCAATGTTTCGTTAGCAGGCATTCCAGATCGAAAGCGCGTGTGGATTCGATAACCCTCCCAGACCGCTAACTCCTTCCTTTTGAACTAGCTCCGCAGCTGTCAGAGTAGGGATTAGGATATGAACACCTGAAACCTTTCGGGCCAGTAATGCGAGGGAAACACACCGAGCTCTCTATCCCACTTCTTCAGTAAGAGGATTTTACCTCCGTTTTGCGTTGTGATACCCTGCATATCATCTCGTATCAGGACGATCGGGACTGAATACGATCAGAAAAGTTCGCTCACAGTATGGGTCATCAAACCAAGGGCATGGAAAAGTGGTCCGGATACGATGACGGCTGCTTGGGGAGCGTTTGGGTCCGGGGCGGGAGGCATGACGCCGTTCCGAAGGGCATGCCTAGCCATTATCGAAGCGGAATTGAGAATATTCGACGACCAGCCTCGATTCGTGATGGGTACTCCTTTCGGAAGACCAATCCTTGAAGTTTATGTCAGCAATGGGGGGTAAGTGTCTCCCTAAACGAAGGCCGTTTGAGTTAACACTCACGTCCCAGAGGTGAAGAGGATTGCAAAGTTGTCTTCAGGAGTGCACGCCTCCTCATTCTCCCACACATCCGTTTCGCCCTTGTACGTGGCCATAACATCCTCCCATTTTTGCATGCCCTTCCAGCCGGTCTTGGATCTGCCCTTCTCCAACGCATCTTGCGACCGAATGACCAATACAGCCGATAAACCGGTCTTCTTTCGACCTTTGGAGACCCAGCTCTCCAAAACGCTCGCTCGTTCCGCATCTACGACGATGATCTTGCATGTCGTATGCGTGATACAGTGCGTGAGAGGGCTCTGTTTCCCGTCATGGATGGGGAGCCATGCGTTTACACCGACTGCGATCGCTCCAAGGAGTTGACATGCCCAAAACGTGACCAGCCATTCGGGACTAAATCATTATGCACGAGTGAGATCTAGGGGTTAAAAGTGGTTTTTGGTGATCCAACTCACTAGTTCCTTGCGACGATGCCAACTCGGTCGCCTCGCCGCACGCCGTAGTTTGAATAAAAGATGGACGCCGCCTTACACGCCGCTTTATGTACGGCCGCATAGGTTTGGCGTTCATTCTCATAGATGATGTAGTCCTTTGGTCCATGCTGTGAGACCGCGCTCAGCCAGAAGTAGCGCAAATTAGGCTAGTGGTTTGTAAGTGGGGTCCGTTAGATGTTCGTTGGGAAGGACGATCACGGCGAGCGTTATCGTACCCATGAGTTCACGAACACTTTCTGGAGATACCCATCAATGAGGACGGTCTCGGTCTGAAACATCGACCCAGGTGTCTTGGTGAGGATATCCTCGCCTATTATCAATAGCCATCAGCCTCAATATATGGATTGGAGCGATCTCTCGTCCGATCATCACTACCGACATTCTTTTAGAGTCCGCTTTGGTTTAAAAGTTGGTGTGATGCTCATGGTGTGGTTGTTGGGGTTTGACGATCGCGCTGGCAAAGGATTCGAAGATGCCGAGTATATATATACCCGAGGAACGGTTGCTTCGCATTATTATAGGTGTGCTTCGAATTCGACAATCCACCCAGAGTCCCAACCACCATTTTCGCCGCGATATGTCCGATAACGCCGTTAGCGGCAGCGCTTGTCGCATGGCGGGCATTTGTCTACGCTGGACTGCCATGCGTGCATCTCCGAGCCCTATACCTTAGCCATACGGAATTATAAGCCCCATTTCATTGTGCCCTCCTGGACAATGCACACCGAACGTCTCCCTCTTTTAGAAGCAATCTGCGATTACCCCCAATTACAAGTTAAGCATGAGGAGGCGCAAACTTATGTCTTCTACCTTGTAACCACACTGCACAAGTCCGCACTGGAGGCTAGAAATCAGCGAGATTCTTCAACTGCCGGCGGCGCCTTCCCGAAGCTAGAGAAGCTGACCTTTGTATTTTCTAGTTCTCGTTGCAGTATATTTATCCTCGCCAATCAATTTCACCATCTCTGATATCTTATACTCTCATTGCATATTCTGATCCCATCGCTGTCTGCGATACAGAACGCGACGACTACATTGCTATCTCCCGTGAATCCCAAGCTCCAAAAGCTGTAGGTGACACCGATATCACCGTCTTCGTCAGATCGTGTCCCAACATTCTTGAAATGGAGGTCCTTCCGAGGACTGAGAAGAGAGCAATGATGGTTCAGCCTGCAATCAAGTGTACGAGGGGCCAGAAAGGGTATGATTGGGATCGTGTTGGGGAATAATGCTCGTTGATAATGGTAGCTCCCTACATCATGAGATCGCCCGATTGCAATGTTAAACTTCAAAGCATGTCAGGCTGCTCTCGAAATGCTGTGTGGTGGCGATCCTTGAAGCGTGATCTCCCGATCTAGTCATGTGACGACTTTGCCAAGGCCATTGTGCGGCTGAGATGCTGGCCAAGTGTTTTACCATATTTCCAGCGTCCGTCTGATCGTGACGGGGATCGTTATAAATGCAACCTGCATCCCATTTTAAGGTTCCAAGTAGGCTAAGCACAAATGACAACCACTTCAAAGCGGCATGAATCGTGCCGTGCTGATCGCTTGGCATGCCTCAAAAATAGAAGTTGGAAAACGTTTGTTCGCCTGCAGGGAAGGTCGTTCACCCAATAGTCGCTCAAAATACTTTACATTGCCCAGGTCATCCACACACTCGTTTATGGTGACATCCTTTCCGGATAGAGTCATCCTCGAGGCGTCATCGCAACCATTGCTGGTATAAATGGTGGTGCAGACGCCCTCAAGACAATAGATAAGGACATCAGTTCCTTTCTCCATACATCGTCTCGTTCATGACTTTTCTCTCCTCCCATCTTCCTCACTGCCTAGCAGTTCTCGCCGCCCTCACATACACCTTTAAAGCCAGCCCAATCGTAAATGTTGCACCAGCCATCACTCGATTACCAGCTCCTCTGAACGCCACATTCTCAGTTGGAACCCAAGTCTTCAATCTCGTGGACGATAATCGTCTCGATCCCTGGAATACTACGGAGAAGCGCGCGGTGGAGATCACCGTCTATTACCCTTCAACCGCCCAGAACAACGGCACGTGTCCAAGCGGTACGGACTTCGCGCCCTACATGCCAGCGGTGATGGCTGGTTTGATTGATCAGAGGTTGGGAATCCCAAACGGTACTCTGGAGAGCGTCCGTATCGATGCGTGTTTGGGCGCCCCTGCCGTATCCTCCGATCAGAGGAAACTCATCGTCATGTCTCCTGGCCTCGGTTCGTGTCTTGATATATCAATCGTATATCTCTTCATCTCCACTTACCTTCTCTTCCTTGATTATTTAGGATCGACTCGCCTGATATACCAAACGTTCGCTATCCCCCTCGCGGCGCACGACTACGTCGTCGTCACTATAGATCACCCTTTCGACGCAGCCATCGTCGAGTATCCCGACGGCCAACTGGTCCCCGCGGCGCCGCTGAACGTAACCGACCCCACCTTCATACTAGCCCTCATGAAGGTCCGAATCAAGGACGTCCAATTCGTACTCGATCAGGTATGCAGCAACAAGAACCTCACTCAAGGCATTCCCGTCGACTGCGGCGTTCGAAAAGTGGGCATGTTCGGAGAGTTTCTTGGAGGGTCGACGACGGCCGCTATGACCATCGTCGAACAGCGAATCGCGGGAGGGATCAACTTCGATGGCACGTTCTCACCCATCCAGAGCGGTCCATACGTCGCCCCGGAAACGCCTTTCCTGGTCGTCGCAGCGGAAGGTCACGATATGGCGACCGATCCCACGTATGGAGACTGGTTCAAGACCCCGAAGGCCAAGCCAGCGGACAGGATCATCGTGACAGTCAGAGGCGCTGGACATGTGTCGTTCACAGACTTTCCGATTCTGTTTGAGGTATTGGGTCTGAATACGAGCGATATTGCAGCACCAGATGTCGTCAACGGGTTGGGGACGATTGAGGGCCATCGAATCAGCGAGATAGGCCAAGTGGCTAACAACGCGTGGTTCGATTTGATATTGAAGGGCAATAGAACCGGGACGCAGGACCTGCTCACACATGCCAAAGAAGATTTTCCAGAGCTTGAGATCGTTCTACTTGACTGAATGATTTTCTCGTGTTTTTTTTTTGTGGTTGTCGGACCTTTCGAACTCTGTTTTTTTTTGTACTTTGAGGACAGTTCGCTTAGTATTCGGTGACCCATGAGCTATTGGAGCAGATATACCAACAATATGTTCGCTTGGCCTGATTAGGAGACGGTTGGAATCCACCTTTCAGAAGGAAGCCAATTCAGCCATGATTCAGTCATCTCGCCATGAATAACGAATTACAGGACTCATAGAACAGTCAAAGCGGCGTCCCGCTTTCAGTTCCGATTCAGCCTGGGTTCTTTGGAGGTCGCGGATGCCTCAGGTTTTTGGACCATCGATGTGCCAGAAAGGTCACTCGTATGACAAATAGGGCGGTGACGTTACTTGGCATGGCTCTTAGGTCTTAGGCGACCTTGAAATCCGGCTCCGAGCCAAGTCATATGTCGTAGCGTGACGTTTTCGGCATCTATTACCGAAAAGCTTTTATCCGAATTAAGATCAGTCGGCTCAACTTTTGACCCGTCGAAAAAAACCAATTGGTCCGATGACTGGTGTTCAATGGTCGCGCCATACCCAGCTCTGATCAAATCGTCACACCTTCGAACGACGTAAAAACAAAGGTTTGCGCCACACCATATGAATGGATTGTGGCGTCAACTTCTCCTCCGTGATGTCATACAGGTATGACGATATTGCTCAGCTCGATTGAAGGGATTGCGTCCCAGCTGGATGGCTTCTCGCACTCCCCTTTCGCCCTTTTGACCGCAGTTGACGACAAACGAAATGACGATCGGCGTATATACGGATAAAAGAAAAGCAATGGAGCAAGGCCCCGGAATTCGCCTTTGGACCCCATGCGTAATCCATCCAATGCATGATCATAGGTGTCGGGAGCTTCTGCTTCCACTCTCCTTTGCGCAGCAGTTCTGACTTGTGGCGCTGGCGAACCGCACGCTCTTTGGGACGCGGAGCGGAGTGCGAGGAGCGCAACGTTGCCTGGACCGTGCGCTGGTGTGATAGGAACCAAGGTGTTTGAAGAAGTCTCAGGGTTCCACCTACCCCCTCACATGACGCACTAGCTGCTGGTTTAATTTGGGTGTCGACATCGAGTTTGCACTGTTATGACGTCGTCTTCGAAATGCGCGATTAAAACTGGGACCATCGTTGAAAGTTTTTCTTAGCCTCACAGTTCCCTCCTCGTCCTTCAAAAGCCATCCAACATCCTCTCCTCCTCCACATCGTAACATTCCCCTTCACCTCTAACGACCACTCAACACGATGATTGCCAAGACCTACATGATCATTGCGGCGCTCGCAGCGGCGGCGACTGCGCAAAACGCGACGACCCCGTCATATAATACGACCTTCGTTACAGGTCTTGCTCAATATTTAGGATCTTTAGGTCTAACGTGAGTTACATTCGTGCGAGTTCGTCGGTTTATCTCAGACCTGACTGATGCATCTCCCTTTAGTTCGTTGGCCGGTGCCGTCCAAAGCAGCATCAACTCCACGGGGACCATTAACCTCTTGAATAATATCAACGGGACTGGGAAGACTCTCCTCGCCCCTACTAACACGGCCTTCACTGGCTTCAAGTCCATTTACCCCAATGCGACCACCAATCCCAACCTCCTCGGTGATATCATCAGCTATCATTTGCTCTCTGGAAGTTACCCGGGGTCCGTGTTCTCAACTTGTAAGTTGGCTACGTCATCTTGACGTCATCGATCTTTTTTGAGCAACAATCTAATAATGGCTTGTTTATTTTATTTTCTTTCCAGTCCCGAATCATACCGTGGCTAGGACGTACATGAATGATTCGGCCGTCGTCCAACTCGAGGGTAGCAAGCCACAAGCTATGGTCTTCGCCATCCAGGACAACAAAACTCACATTCTCAACCAGAACACCAACGTCACCATCACCAACACCACCTCGTATCAGAACGTTCGTGTTTCATCAAAGTCTTGCTAAATTCCCAGGCGCTTATCGTGAATGTCCATTTTTAGCTCCTTATCCACATTGTGGACGCAGTCGTCGATCTTCCCGGAAACTTCACTAACGCAGCGGCCACATATCAACTCACCAGCGCGCAAACTGCTATTAATAGTCTCGGCCTCGCCGATTCAATTAGACTCGCCCATGGTCAAACCCTTTTCGTTCCCGATAACACCGCGTTCTCCAACGCCAACGCCACCATTACTCAGCTCATTACCAGCAACGTCACCCAGGCCCAGGCTGTCTTGAGCAACCATATTATCAACGGCTCTACCATCTACTCTACAGAGCTCGCGTCCGCTCATGCCAACTCGATTGGAGGACAGGGCTTCACCTTCGCGTCAAACTCGTCTGGATTTTGGGTAACTTCGGGTGCATCCACAGCCAAGGTTGTGGTTGCTGATATCTTGCTTGACAACGGTGTTATGCACGTGAGTCGCGCTTCATCCATCCCTCCCTCCCTACCAAACTTTAACTGACCGTTTTGGATGGATACTTCGCAGATCATCGATAGCGTCCTGTTTAACAACAACACCAACCTCGCCGCCGCGACATCCGCATACTCCACGGCCACCGCTGCTGCTGCCACCAACACCGCCATCGAGTCTGGACCTATTGGGAACAACGTTGGCAATTCTGCATCCGGCACTTCCGGCTCGTCCAGCAGCAGCAACTCGAAGAGCGCTGGCAACCACGCAGTGCCCATCTTCACCGGTGCTAATGGAATCCAAGCCCTTGTCGCCCTCGTGGGTGTGTTCGCTGGTGCTGCTATCCTCATCTGATCACAGTTTTGAATGGATCGGGCACGGTTTCCCCGTGTTCTTTGATTTCAACTCTATGACTTCTTTATTGTTTCGCGGACATTATTCTCCATGATACCATACCGCAATAGGGGATGGTCATCATCCTCCATCTTCTTCTCGCCCATCACTCGTCTATTAGTATTTGAACTTTCTTCTTATACGATATAACCTTGTTTTGAAATCTTTTTGTATATCATTTGTCTTATGAACGTCCTGTGCTGCTTTCACTTCGTAAGTGATGCTGTGAAATCAATCTTAAGATAGCTGGCGAGGTGCTGCGGATTCGTTTAAGACTCCTAGACTCACATTGTTAGATCTACAGGACGACTGGGAACATTATGGGATGGTCCTCGACCTCATTTCACTTCCATGTCGCCATATGCATGTGGTGCTCGGATGGATTCGGTACCGTAAGGGATGTTGGTAATTGCCAAGGCACCGGGCGCAACGGCGCCACGTATGGCGTTGATGGTCTAGATCAATCGCAAAGCAAGGGTTTTTGTCGGCTTGGCCACCTCCGGAATACGAAGACAAACAGCGAAAGCACACTTTTGCTTCTCCAACCTTGCGAATTCGCTATCCCGACGTTTCCTTAGCACCTTGCTAAACGCTAAGATTGACGTGTGATCGTACGAGGAGTCCGAGGTGATAAGCATGTAAGTCGGAAACCAAATCTTGCTTCCCAGTGATAGCGGAATATAGTTGACGCGTATTTTGAACTTCCTCCTTGCATCGATACCCATGGAACCCCTTTAACGTGTTTTTTCAACCTGGATCCAACTGCTCCCGATCCCGGCTGTCTCCATTTTCCATCACACACCCACTTCTCAGCCCCAGGGTTAGTGTCCGACCTCCCCATCTCGCCTTTGCTTCCCAATCAAAACCTTGCACCGAATTCACATTCCCTCACTCTCCGCGGTCAATGAACGACACCTCAAAGTTCCAGCCAAAGCGCTCGATACAGGAATGTAGGTGCATGAGGAGTGGTCTAGTTCTTGCTGAAAATGATATTTGATTGTTCACAACGACAGGCGATGATATACTCACAAAGACACCGGGGTCAATGTTCGAGACAGAGACCAAATTGATCAACGGCTACCTCCAAAAGACTTTTGTGAATACATGCGTAAGTTCGAGCTTATACTGCATGGTAGTCATATGTCCCTCTGACCTGATATTCGATTTGCAGCCCAATTTGCGCCACTTCTGGCTAAACACAGCCTCTCAGCATGGGCCCAATGACTATATCCTCTACGAGGGTGAACGCCATAGCTATGCTGCCGTACACAATGCGGCATGCAAGGCCGCATCCGTCTTCTACTCGGCTTATGGCGTACGGAAGGGTGATCGGGTTGGGATCATTGCAAGGAACTAGTGAGTAGTTCACTCAAACTCCCTTAGTTCTGAATGTCACTCAAATATAGCGATTAGTCCGGAGTGGCTGATTACTTTCTGGGCGTGTCAACTCCTCGGAGCGATGGCCGTTGGTATAAACGCATGGCTCCCCATCCATGGCGGCAGACAGAGCCCATTGACGCACTGCATTACACATACCAACTGCAAGGTTGTTGTCATGGATTCGGAACGGGCGAACATCCTAGAGAACTGGGTTGCAGAAGGTCGAAAGAAGACTGGTCTGACGGCCGTATTGGTCATACGATCGGAAGATGCATTAGAATTAGGGAAATCCAAAACCGGTTGGAAAGGTATGCAGAAGTGGGAGGATGTCATGGGTGCACACAAGGGCGAGATCAATCTGTGGGAAAACGAACTGCTGTGTATGCCGGAAGACTACTTTGCAATCCTCTTTACCTCTGGGACGTGAGTTGCTCTTATCCGAACGCGGTACTCCTCCTGTTGACTGATATTGCCATGTAGAACCGGCCTTCCAAAGGGCGTGCCCATCACGCACAGAGGTTGGACCGCCAACATCCTCAATTCGACCGCGGTGAGTGTAAGGCACGCACTTCGAAATGGCCAAACACTCCCTGTTCCCGACCCAAATGCTCCACAATCAGCGGGAATCGCGCCGGGGCCACTCTTCCACGTGATCGGCTTAATGACCAGTGCTGTGAGATATTATCTTCCACCTACCTGAGCGAATTCGATGGATCTGAATCCGGGATTTCTCAAGGGCGTGACAACGCAGGTTGGGGGCAGACTCATTCTCCTGAAGAAATGGAATAGTGAACTGGGTGAGCACCCTAAGCAAGCAATCATTGTATTATTTGTTATGATGCCTGATGTTAACAACACATGCTCAGCTGCACAGCTAATAGAAAGAGAAGGAGTGATGGCTATTGGGAGGTGATGATATTCTTCGCATGGTTGTAAATGGAAAACTAATGCTTCGATTCCTCCTTCTAGTGTTCCGTCTATCGTCTCGGACCTGATACGATCGAAACTACGATTCGCCAAGCTACCGCCCACGCTTATCACCATGGGCGGAGCACCTGTTCCCCCAGCATTGATGCTAGACGTTATCAAGAATTTCCCCGATGCAATCCCGTATGTCCTATTTCCGTATTTTATTATACCGAATATGACCTCAGTCTCGCTATTCTATAGTGCTCAAGGTTAGACCTCGCCCTTCATCAATAGCACAAGATTATAACTCATTAACAAATTTCAGGCTACGGGCTAACGGAAACAATGGGCCTTGCGATGGGCCTTTGCGGCAGCGATTTTATAGCGAGACCCTCTGCAACGTAAGACTCGACCACACCGCTCAGCGCTCTCCTCCTCCTCTCACTTATAGGGCTTGGCAAACAGAGGTCTGCCCTGTCTCACGCTTGAGATCACGATCGTCAATACCGAAACCCTCAAAGCGCAGAAACCAGGACAGATGGGCGAGATTTGGATGTATGTACGATATAGCCTGCATTTCTGTCGCCAAAAATTTAGGATGTTGGAGCATGCTTACGAGGCTATCTCGATAGCCGTGGATCCAACGTCTTTCGAGGCTACTGGAACGATCCCGTCGCGACCGAGAAGGCCATCACCAAGGATGGATGGTTCCGCTCCGGCGATGTCGGATATATGGACGAAGAGGGATTCTTGTACGTCAAGGATCGCGGTGAGTTCGATGTCCTGAAGGAAGTTTGAAGTTGCTGTTAACTCGCTGCTTGCGATTCTCTAGTAAAAGATATTATTATTCGAGGCGGGGAAAACATTGTCAGTAATGTCTTCGTCTATCCACAGGAGTCAACTCTTACATCTAAATATGTTGATAGGATTCGTCAACTGTCGAGAACGCCATCTATAGTCATCCAAATGTTCACGAATGCGCCGCCGTCGCCGTACCCGACGACAGGCTCGGCGAGCTGGTTGCTGTGGTAGTGACTGCGAGAAAGGAGTACAAGGGTCGAATACTTGAGGACGAATTGATCTCAATTGCGAAGCGGCGGTACGTTCCCGGCCCTCCCTTTCAATAATCAGTCTTATTCACTCAGCACTTCCCTATTTACAGCCTCCCAGCATTTGCTGTCCCTGTGATGATTTTAGAGCTTGACGAACTCGTCAAGAACCCGGCAGGCAAGATCGTTAAGAAAGAATTGAGAGCCATAGCGAAGCTTGCTTGGGAAAGGAGGCGCCCAGGTCGGGTGACAGCAAAGCTATAATATTTGGCAAAGGTGAGTAGTTCTACTCGTGATATCAGGTATATAGCCTAATCATAAAACGTATTCACCACCTACCAGGATATTCGTTCATATAATCCTGTCCTATCCCAGGTCTGTCGGTCCAAGATGATGTCAGAAAACAAAACACATCTCGCCCTGAACGACCCCTTCCGTCGCCTTCAACACGATTACTACTCTCCTCTTTCCAAACGGATCAGTGAAATCTATACAAAGCTTCGGCAAAGAAATAGGTCGTCTTCTGGTGTGGATCAGTGATGATTGTGCGCAACGATGACAGGTATGTAAAGATGGTAAACGACCCGCGAGTCCTTCGCTTGTCCCAGCTCGTCTGTTTCAGCCTTGAATCTAAGAAGAAATCTCCATGTCGGATTCACAACCGAACAATGCATGAGAGGAAGACAGACCGCCAGGGCTGACACTCCGCACATTCGTGACCACCCTAACATCCTCGCTCGCTTCGTCGACTGACATGAAAACGACACCTATCGCCGATGTCCGTTTCCGCTGCCTGGGCCGAATAGCCTTAAACCGACTATCTTTATTATCGTCACCCTCTTCGCCATCACCGCTGGCTCTTTGCAATGATGCACCTTCACTATCCTCTAGATGATCTGCAAGCTCAACCGAAGGACTCCGCGTACGCTTTCTCCGACCTTCGTCCGCCATTGGCTGGCTGTCGCTCGCAACTACTTTGGATTCGGGGAGCACCGCCAGGGTAGCAGAGCCGGGGGTCAAGGACGGATAACCTTCATTGTAGTGGTATTTCACGGGGCGTGGTATCGGCGGTGCTGGCCTCACGGGCACTCCGAGTGCCTCTTGTAGAGTACCGCTCCAATAGATGACGTATATTTCCCTCCGTCGGTCATAAATCTGATCAAAATGTACATTCAGATACATCGAATGACTGCCTCATACATCCGACTCACCGCCCGAGACACACCAACTAATGTACCGAGGATCGATCGACACCCATTGACATTCGGTGTCTCGCGAGACTCAATTTCTATGGATCGCTGTATCATCGTGGTGTTTAAGACGTCGAAGGCCTAAGCGGAGGTTCCGCGAACTTTGTCAAACGCATGACTGCCGCCCAATACGTTGTTATCTATTCAAACAGCATGTCAACACAGTGCTCGATTATATCACGATTCATGATGTTTGGATCTTCGATTGATAAACGGGAGAGCTGATCGAGCTTGGCCCACTCCCTGTCATCCATTCGGTAGTAGCATCCTCCATTTCGAAGACAGATACCGACCGCGTGGTGGTGGAAGTAATGACCATAGAGCTCAAAGAATTCAACGAGGACTCCCAGATTATGCATCGGATCGATCTCGCCATTTCGTATCTTAGGATGCATCTTGAGGTGATGAAGAGAGTAACGTTGAACACTTACTCTTGTTAACAGCTGTGAGTGATACACGTACCTGAAGGAAACTCATACACATGATGGTTATGTTGTAACTCCCCAAACCACTTCTGTGAACCTCGTTCATCAAGCGTTGGCTCACAAATGTCTTTACGATAATGACGAGATACCGCAGGGCTGGGTGATAGGATAGAAAGCGATTCACAAGTTGACCAGTCGCGATACTAGATATCTTGTTTATGGAAATATCGATCACAAATCCTCCTGAGATTGAATGTCGGTCCATTTGTTAGTTTGCAGGGCAGTAGATATCTTCCGATAATTAAGCGTCATACCAATTAGTGAGGTGAATTTGACGATTGGAACTCCGGCTTTGGAGATGATAGTGATCGCCTTGCCAATTCCATTTCCAGTGATAATGTCGGGAGTCTGAATAAGACCTTCAGTGGATCGGCCACAGGCGGTATTGTAAGAACTAGATCCAAGCCGCTGATCATTCATGCGACTATATGAGCATGGCGTATGACAGAAAGGTGAATGAATTTGACGCTCACTCCGAGGGTAAATATAACGCGGTCGTGTAACTCCCAAAAGCCGTAACCTCAGCTCTGGGATATGCCGTCCGCACCGCTCGCCGAATATGCTCCACTACAAGATTGCGTAGCTCATGCTCCTCCTTCTGGGGGGACATCCAATCGACGGAAGCCTCGATCTCGCACTGAGGCCTTTTGTGACGAGACGTGCCCCTTGTCAGCTCGAGCGCTTCGACCTGGATGCAGGAAAGTAACTCACATTTCTGCGGCACTATTACAATTATACCAATCCACCTTGTCATCCCAATGCATCATGCTGTTGTTGCTGTGGTTGGTAGCCATATTACCGGTGAGACCTTGGGATGCTTTACCATCGCCCTCATAGTTGTATTCTGGACGCGTCTTCCTCTCAAAGGCTACATAGTCACCACTGCACCCATTTGTGGTAGTAGGAGCACTCGCGCCAGCAGCCATAATTGGTTCTTTTGATGAACCTGACTGCTTGGTCTTCGGCTTTGTACTATGGCCTTTTTCCGGGATGCCCCCTTGAAGCTGTGGGCCTAAGATCCCTCACTTGGTTTATGAGCTAGCGTATGGCGCGAGGGCTGAAGGGATGCTCATGGAGGATACTTTCTAAGTTTGTTTTTTCCGTTGGGCCGTTAAACTTGGCGCAACGAGCAAACAGTCAGGTTGAAAATGTGTGATGAACAGCGCAGAAACAACGAGCGCATCGAGTCACGTAGATATGGGACCAGTCACAGAAGACGCCCGCTAAGTGTTGCAGAGGCGATCATTGACGTCATCCAGTTCCTTTCTCGGAGACGTCTACCAAAAGCTGCTCGTCACGAAAGCGTTACGCGTCAAGAACATTCCCTTAGTCCGTTGCACCCGCTCTGCGCTTGATCATGACGTAGGACGTGACGACATGAAACAAGCGTTCACGTGGAGTTATACCAAACAAAGACAAAAGCCCTTTCCTCATCAGTCAAATCTTTATCGGTTTGAGAAGTGAGTCTATATCGAAGCGACTAGACGGCCAGCTCAACTGATGTCAGACAATGAAATGGATCGTCCTTAGCAGTGCTTCCCGCTGGAAATCCGGGATCGCGAGTTGGTGTGGCTAGAGGAGCACACCTAGATGCCTGCCATCATACTAAGATTACGATAGTCCCTCGCTCTCGAGGAAGTGTCATTGTATTGTATCCAAAGACTATATTTGTTACTAATGAGGGCTATCTTAGTAGTGTTGAGCTTCTTTGACTCCATAAGGTTCCTCAAGACGCTTAACGTCGTCCTCTGTCAATTTGAAGTCCTTAAGAATCGCATCTTCAAGTCGTGACGGCTGTTAAAATTTTATTAAATTAGCACCAACTCGAGTGAAGGGTATGGTAAAGACTTACCGAGCTCATCCCGATAATCGGGCTAGATACCTTCAACATCGCCCAAGCCATGGCAATCTGGGCCATTGGCACGTTGTGCTTCTTGGAAAGTTCTTCCACCGTCGAGATGATCTTTTTGTCGCCGTCCGACAAGGGTCGGTTGAACCCCGAGGTGGCTTGTCTCTGCGTCGTCTCCGCAGTCAGGGGCCTTGCGAGGTTACCGTCAGCCAATGGTGCCCAGGGAATCAGACCGATACCCTTGTGCAAGCAGTAAGGGATCATCTCGCGTTCTTCCTCTCGGTAAAGCAACGAGTATTGGTTTTGCATCGAAACGAATTGGGTCCATCCGTTCTTCTCCGCGACGTGATTGTACTCGGAGAACTGCCAGGTCAACATCGTACTGGCGCCAATGTAGCGAACCTTGCCGCTGCGAACGAGGTCGTGGAGCGCACACATGGTCTCCTCGGCCGAGGTGTTGGGATCGTATCGATGGATCTGGAGAAGATCGATATACGAGGTCCCGAGACGCTGTACGCATCGCAAAAAAGACCAGAGATCAGCGTGAATCTGTGAAACGTGTGTGTAGGTCAGAGCCTTACCTCGAGGGATGCTTCGACTGCGTTGAAAATGGCAGCACGGGATAGACCAGATTGATTCACATAGTCACGGGTGTTGCGCAGGTGCTGCATAAAATGCGTCACAGGATCGGGAGTATCAGCGACGATCCCCCAGCACTTGGTCATGACAACGATTTTGTTCCTTGGGATGTTGTTCTATTATAGTAGTATAATCAGCGTTTGATATGATACGGCGGAGGCTAAAGACCATTATCACCAACCGTCCGAATAAATTTGCCGATGATCTTCTCTGATTCACCATTAGAGTACCTAGAGCCGAATGAATCCGATGATTAGATTCATTGGCACTACGAACCGTGACAACAGTCTTACACATTGGCCGTGTCGAAGGTAGTGATACCTCGCCCATGCAGCCTTGAGAAGAGGTAACGCCTATATTTAAAGCACATGTCAGATAAAATGACGCGTATTCGAAGGGTAGTCGAAGTATAAGACCTTGTCTTCGTTGAGGACCCAACCCTAAAGATGGATATGACATATTGTTAGAGTGCAGCACCCGACAACGCGAATAGGTGGCAATTGACTCACCTGCCAGCTCGAGCTACCGAAGCTCATGCATCCGACGATGGGGACAGAGACCCGCAAGCCGCTTTTTCCAAGTCGTACATACTTGACTGGGGTTTGTTCAGAGGACATGATGAGTGATGAGTGAAGTTGTTGATTGATTGCTGTGAGTAAGGATTTCTGTCTAGCCAACACGTCTCTCCATGCTGTCTTATATCCTCCAGAGTCTCATCAGGGTCGGCTTCTTCCTGAGGCAATCAATTCCAACAAACCATCAATGAGACCCTGGGCCGCGTCACAACCCTCTACATCGGCTTCTCCCGAAGTTCGCATCAGTGGAGGTTGTGAACACGTCACTGCCCACCTCCACTAGATCTAGGTGGAGGGGTGTTATGACCTCCATCGTGTGGGTTGATGGCAGTGGAGTGGTTATTCTGTGCAACACACAGCTGGATCGTATAGGTGGTTACGTGGAGGTTTGCATTTCGAACATCGACATGGGAACGCCGCAAACGCCTCGCCCGGTCGCGTGCACACTTATACTTCGTGGCCCTGCGTTGACTAGCAAGCATCGGCTATCTATTATGTGCCGCGCTTTTCAACACAAGGGCATGCTTATCTGACAGCTTTGCTACAGACTTATCCTGGTATCGCGTTCACCTTCTTCCCGTTTTATTCATTCACCCTACCACCTCTCACCCTAAGCCAGAGCTGAATCGCCACTCTCAATTTCTGAAACCTTCATCAAACAATTTCGCTCGTTGACGATGCGATCTC
Source organism: Tulasnella sp. JGI-2019a (assembly GCA_019633535.1). Classification (NCBI taxonomy): domain Eukaryota; kingdom Fungi; phylum Basidiomycota; class Agaricomycetes; order Cantharellales; family Tulasnellaceae; species Tulasnella sp. JGI-2019a. The sequence goes on along the minus strand of WSUE01000080.1, from coordinate 55,917 downwards.
CCAGTGTGATGGCCATTCTCGTCATGGTTGGCACCGATCTCTTCGCAGCAGCCGTCCTTCCTCATCACAAACAGTACGTCTACCACCCCCATCTCCTTCCTCCAACGCATGAACCCTAATAATACGATGTCTTTTTCCTCCAGCGACACGCATTCTAGGACGATTGCCGCTGCAGCCTTCGGCGGCGCTGGCATCATCGCAGCAGTCAGGAACTGGAACAACGAAAGAGATATCGCCGCCGCCGTCTCTGAAGCCAAAGCTGAACAAGAGTCGCTTCTGGAAGCCACAACTGCAACGCTCTTGAAAGCGAAAGGGAAAGTATGGCAGGCCAAAGCGGAACGTCTTCGAAAGCAAATTTTGGAAGATGTCCAAAGAACTGGACGCCAAAGTGATATGAAGGTTTGGTGGGATAATGTTGGGCTTCGATGGGCGAAGTTACAAAGGATAATGGAGAAATTGAATCTGCACATGTGCAATTGCCTTGACCAACTAGGCAGTGTCGTTTTCGTTCTCTTATACTTCGAGCAGCTGTGCTGTTGCGGTGAGATTGTGCTTCCAAGGCAATCCCGGCTTGAACACTGCAAGCTTGCCATACGAGTTCAACCAGGGAAGTGGTCACGTGACCACCCATCAGGTGAAATTGTGCAAGCGAGGTGTCAGAAAGGGTCAATCGCTTAACTGATATCGTTCTCCTAATTTTCGAGGCCTCGGCAAGACCAATATCCGTGCCCGGAGAAGCCGTCTACTTTGGACTAAAGGAGGATTGCAATGACAAAACCAATGGGCGGGCAATCTCCGACGGCACAACCCGATACTGTACTTGCCGAATTCGATCAGCAACATCCGTTTCCTAAGTGTCTTAATGGCCGACCTAAATGCAGATTATATAATTCTGAGCTCAAGCGGAACTTCTCATCAATATGCGGCGGGGGTTCGGCTCTAAGACTGCAGGTCTCCTTCACCCCTCCCTAGGGATGCTCTTTAGCTGGTCCCATCAGTTGCTGATGCACTCAAATCGCAAAGAGATGGATCGTCTGTCCTGCAAACTACGCTCCGGAGAGACGACCTTGACAACCTCCCATTAACTAGTGGTATGCTCGCGTTGCGTCTACACCCCTATTAATTTAGAAATGAAACCAAGGCGCGTGGGTGCGAAAGAAGCAACCACCGCCTGAAATACGATCTTTTGATGCGGCTAATCCAAGTGAGGGGTTTTGCTATACAGGGTGTAGAGCAGTGGCATGTGCGGGTTGAAGCGGTGTCGACGAAGCTTGAAGTTATACTCGACTTTACCATCTTGCACCATGTATGTATATTTCTAATACGATATACCTAAACTTCGATGTACACAAGCGCCGAAAATGAAGCCTACCTCCAATTCAGGCCGAAGAGTCAGTCCACAGATTACTGATGTCCATAGATCGCTTTACATTGATATCCCTCATCAATGGACTTGATTTCCTCCTCGGTCAACTTGAGATGAAGGCCACCTATTATACTCTGTCAGCCAGGACTCATGGATACACGATTGCGAAGAGAAGGACTCGCCAATCAGATCCTTAAGCTTGTCGATGCTCGTCGTCCCAACGATAGGAGCGGTCACGAATGGCTTAGAGAGAGACCAAGCGAGAGCAACCTGTGCCATGCTAACACCGCGGGCGTTAGCTATGGTTTCCACACTGCATCGTATCCATGAAGCGAAAGTTGGTCATCAACAATTGAACACATCATTGCTGTAGCCGGTAAGCAATAGAAAACCTCACCTCCGGATTATGACTTGGCCCGACTCTCCGATCAAGCTCTTTTCACGCCTGGTAAAGAAAGGGATCGAAATTTTACCCCTGTGAAGGATAATCTGCCGGTTCTAAGGCACTCACTCTCCAAATCCGCTCTTCCTCGTCGTATCTTCTCCGCTATTGAATGGTCTTGCAAGGAATCCCATCGCGAGCGGACTCCACGGGATCATCCCGACGCCAAGATCTTGAAGCAACGGAGTCATCTCGCGTTCCTCTTCACGATACAGGGCGTTGTAGAAGTTTTGCATAGAGATGAATTCGACTAGGCCATGCTGACGAGCGTAGTTCTGCATCTTTTGGACTGAAAGGATGAGCAAACATGCTATGAGCGTTGATAGGGAAGTAATGCGAGAAAAGAATGTACATTGCCAAGCGTAACACGAAGACATGCCAATGTAGCGTGCGTAGCCGGCTTTAACGACGTCGTTGAGCGCCTGCATCGTTTCCGCGACAGGGGTGTCTGGGTCGAAGCGGTGACCTTGAAAAGAGGCATTAGCCAGCGGTGGTGGTAGGCGCGACTGACTGCTTATTATAGCGTACATTGCAGCACATCAACGTAGTCAAGCTGCAAACGCTCCAAGGAGTGCTTGATGGATTCGAAGATGTGCTATCATAGTGACCCACATTAGCATAACGAAACCAGATCAAATCAAATCAAATCATAAAATATCTCACCTTGCGACTAAGACCTTGCTGATTGGTGAGTCTCTGAGTCTTCTTCTCTTCTTCGGATAGTGCATTGGTTGGATTTCCTTGCTTGTCGATATCTAAAGGGTAGTACACTTTGGTCATGACGACGAGCTCATCACGGGGGAGATTGTGCTGCTTGATGGCTTTGCCAAGGACGATTTCGGAGACGCCATTGCTGTACAAATTGGCGGTGTCAAAAGTGTTAATACCGAGGTCGTAAGCAGCTTTAATATGCTTAATAGCTACTCATTTAGGAGATCGTTGATATTACTCCTGTCCTTCGTTATGTCGAGATGAAGGAACGGACTCACATTCTTCCTCATCAAGAACCCATTTCAACCATTGTGATGTGCCATAGCTCATACATCCTCTATTTTCAGGAAGTGTCACGGTGGTTGGTACTGTAAAAAATGTGCATATCTCAATTATAGACGCACAGGATCAACCTGGAGACCTTGAGCCCCGAGGAGCCGAGACGAACGTAGGGCATTGTGGTGGTCATCTTGGGTTATCTGGCAGGAGGTATCGAAGTATGGCTCTTCAATGTCAGAAATAAGTGGTGGACGAATGTGAAATTAGGGTTTAGCGCAAAAAGGGGGCAGTAAAGGAGTTAACAGTTGAACATTACGTTATTTATCTACGCCGTACGCGATAACTCCAACAAACCGATTTCCATTCGTGTAGATTCGCCAGAAATAAGTGTCTTAAGATGTCAAGGGTGGAGGATTTTGATGTCTGATGTCTGATCTGCTCTGGAAACGTCTTGGTTTTATAACTCTTGGATCAAACCCCTTCTTTAATACGACGATAACTACTTATTACAAGTATCTAACCGGCGCATCCCGCAAGGGCTCGTGAAAGTCAGAGTCGTCTTTAACAATAACTTAAAACACCTTATTTCCTGGAGCAGGCTAAGAGATGGTTGTGCCCGGAAATATCGTACGAGAGCGAATCGCTTTTAGAACAGATGGTTCGTCACTCGACTACGCAGAGTTGAAGCGGACTAGATGTTTGATTGTGGCGACAGCCTCGTAATCATTCGTACTACGTGAATCAACTTAATCTGATAAGAAGAATAGATTGGACGTCTAGGTGTGGAAGGGGGCAGGAACATGGGCATCTGGGTCCCTGCTAAGAAATGGAGGTCAACCTTAGTCCAGGTGTCGCTCAGGAGCGATCTCCTCTTCCACTACCTCCACCGGAAGATCACCGCAGTGCTTCCTGTCCTGTATTCGCCAACTTGCTCACAGCCTTACCCCGTTTCTTCTCCTTCATGCCCTTTTTTACAGTGCTGGAACTCGATTGAGATGAGGGTTTATTCGTAACGACTCGCGGCGCATCGGCTGAAAGGATATCTGGAGCCGTGGGTGTTCCTGCCTTGGCATCCTCTTCGGCCACCTTCCACCTGAGGCCCTTGCAGTCCTTGATCATCTTTGAAGCTATTCCTCCCGAAATTGTAGCCGCCAGCCCTGAAGTTGACTTTGGGATCCTGCCCCCGCAGTGCGGACACTCATAATGGGATGGCGAAACGCTATAGACCTGCCGCGTCGCGTTGCAGTAGTGACACCATGCTGATTGATAAGGCGATACCGCTGGCGATACCACCGGCGATACCGCGGACGATGGAGGACTGCCACGACAGGCCTCACGAATGGTAAACAAGGCGACAATTCGGTCGAATCCAAGTCGTTCAACACCTTCATTCATCGTCGGCGGATCGGCCCTTGTGCAGATCGTCTCGTACGCAGGATTTAACCATTCTTGAACCCCACACCGGTCCGCCAAGGCGATACGATCAATCGGAGGTTGATCAGGAAACAATTTCGTGATGCGCTCGATGATGTATTCTCGGGCGGAAGCGAGGCGCCAGATGGTGGCGACATGAAGTGCCTCGCTCCATTGCTCAATCACCAACTTTAGAGGAGAGGAAAGCTGTCTATCCGAACAAAACACGAATGAATGAGTTGGTTATCCTCTCACCTTCGGCCTGATTTAATTCTTGTTATGCTCACCGGGCATGTAGAACACTCATAATATTGTCCATCTCCGACACAGTGATATCAAGCTCCATTGGGTTCTCTTCCAAGGTGCCGGAAAGCGGGTCCTCTTGATCCACTGCCGACGCCATGTACCCACATCCGGGCAACAGTGTGTCTGAGATGCTGTACAGCGTGCCTTCGACCTATAGAAACAGGGTATCGTCAATTCACCCATGTAACGAAGGTGGTTCATGGTGTACATACCTCGAAATGGACCAACTTGCTGCAAAACGCTGAGCGCACAAGCGACTTTGAAGGCATAGGCAGCTCTTCATCCTCGACTTTGATATCAGGCTGGAGAATTACCGTAGCATCCATCCCAGCAGCTTCGGGGACGACAGAGTCGAAGGAGGATAGGGAATCGGTGGCGGAAATCAAAGATTCAACTGACATTATGTGTTGGCTCTGGTACATTCACAGCTTGGGGTGCGGTTGACTCGGTGGTTGATGAAAGCAAGGAAGCACAGGGTCCGTACACATCCTTATCTATGGGAACGTAATCACTTTCCCGCTCAAAAGGCGCTACACATAGCACAGCGTCTAGCAAAGACTACAAACAGTACTGTAGTTCAAGGGTGGGTCATAGGTTCTTGCGCCCTCCTCTGTATCTGACCTACTTCTTATAACCGACGCAGGCTGTTGAAAAACTTCAATCTAAGCTCTAGTAAACATGAGCGGAAATATCCGACCTCGGGCGCGAATCCTTTGAGCAGTCCAAGCAACTCCAAGCACAGAATCATCATCTATGAACTGGACGCGAAAACGTGTTAACCCCACATCCTTACTATGAAGTCGTGCCCAGCCTGCCTCGAGAAATCTGGATTGGAATAGTCAAAGAACTCGGTCGACCTTCACATATGTCGGCTTATCGTTTGCAACTCATAGCATTAGCTCAATCATGCTTGGTCAACGTTCAACACCATCCGAATCCTTGAACATTACGTCATTGGTTGACGTCGACGTCGTCGGCATCAACCCTATTCGTATAGATCGCGAGAAATAAATTGTCCTAAGATGCTAGGGGTGGACGATTTTGATGACTTCCGACTGATCTACTCTTAGTTTTATGACTCTTGGATCCAACCCCTTCTTTCGTATAGCAATAACTACTTATAACGAACATCTGACCAGCGCGTCCCGCAAGCGGTCGTGAGTGTCGGGGTCGCCTTTAGTGATCGCTCAAAACACCTTATTTTCGGAGCAGACAAAGAGACGATTATGCCTAAAATTATCGCACGAGAGCGAGTCGCCTTTAGAACAGATTTTTTGTCATTCGACTATGACGGTGCTGCGTCGGTGCATAGTCGAAGCGGACCTGTTGTCCCAATGGTGGCGATAGCCTCGTAATGGTTCGTACTACATGGATCAGCTTAATGTGATAAGTGGAATAGAGTGGACGGCAAGATGTGTAATACGCTTAATATTTTCATTATGAAACGGATGATCACAATTATTTGCGGAAACACAGATATATGGATCCTTGATGGAAAACGAATAGCCTAGGTATCGCTCAAGAACGATCCCCTCCTCCACTACCTCTACTGGAAGATCACCGCGGTGCTTCCTGTCCTATTCCTGTATTTGCCGCCTTGCCCGCAGCTTTACCCCCTTTCTTCCCTTTCGCGCCCTTTTTTGCAGCGTTAGAGCTCGATTGAGATAAAGGTTCGTTTATAATGACTCTGGGCCCATCAGCTAAAAGGATATCTGGAGCCTGGAGCCGCGGGTGTTCCTGCCTTGACTTCTTCAACCGCCTTCCAACTCAGCTCCTTTGAGCCCTTGATCAACATAGAAGCTATTTCCGCAGAGGCGACGATCGTTGCCGTTGGTGGGGGGATCGGAATTGTGTAACCGCAGTTTGAACAATGAACATATGATGAAGATGAAGATGATGGATAGAGTGTCCGCGTTGTACCGCAGCGGTTGCACCATGCTGGTTGGCCGGCCGACACCACCGGCGCAGAAGGAATCTTATAACAGGCCTCTCGAATAGTAAATAAGGCGATAATTCGACCGAATCCGAGTCGTTCAACACCTTCATTCATCGTCGGCGCATCGGCCCTGGTGCAGATCGTCTCGTACGCAGGGCTAAACCACTGCTGAACCCCACATCGATCCGCTAGCGCAATACGATAAACTGGAGGCTGATTAGGAAACAGGCTGGTGATGCGTTCGATGATGTACTCGCGTGCGGCAGTGAGGCGCCAGATGGTCGCGATCTGCAGAGCCTCGCTCCCCTGCTCGATCGTCAGCTTGAGAGGCGACGAAAGCTGTCTATCCACACCAATACAAACATGTGAACTGAAAATTCTCTCGCCTTCAAATTCTGGGGGTGCTCACCGAGTATGTGGAACGTTCATGATATTGTCCATCTCCGACACGGTGATATCAAGTTCCATTGGGTTCTCCTCAAAGGTACCGGCAAGGGGGTCCTCTTGATCGACTGCTGATGTCGTGTACTCACATCCGGGTAACAGTGTGTCTAAGATGCTGTACAGCGTGCCTTCGACCTATAGAAACAGGGTATCGTCAATTCACCCATGTAACGAAGGTGGTTCATGGTGTACATACCTCGAAATGGACCAACTTGCTGCAAAAG
>WSUE01000080.1:0-48701 GCA_019633535.1 Tulasnella sp. JGI-2019a | reverse complement strand
AACAGGGTATCGTCAATTCACCCATGTAACGAAGGTGGTTCATGGTGTACATACCTCGAAATGGACCAACTTGCTGCAAAAGGCTGAGTGCACAAGCGACTTTGAAGGCATAGGCAGCTCTTCATCTTCGACTTTAATATCGGGCTGGAGAGTTACTGTAGAATCCATCCCAGCAGCTTTGGGGACAACAGAGTCGAAGGAGGATAGCGAATCGGTGGCGGAGATCAAAGATTCAACCGACATGATGTGTTGGCTCTGGTACATTCGCAGCCTGGAGTGTGGTTGATTCGATGGTGGTTGAAGCAAAGGCGAAGAAAGTACACAGGCACATCATAGGGTCTGTACACATCCTTATCTATAGTAACGTAATCACTCTCCCCAAAAGGCGCTACACACATACAACGGAGCACAAAGTTCAGAACTGTAGTTCAAGGATTCAGTACCTCACCCACTTCTTACCGACGCAGGCTCTATCTACCTTGTTGAAAACTTCTATCGAGTAACGTTTAGTTCATCAACACAATCGGTTACACTTTTGGTCTCTACTGGGGCACAAGAAATAGCTCTCGAGGCTGCCTAGGAAGAGAAGAAGGAGAAATTTGGAGCTAGTGCCAATGGAGTCATATATCACTTGCGCAAAATCGGACCCGACGAGTGGCTATGGGTACATAGTAGTGAGGATATATATTTGAGCTCTAGTAAACACGAAGTACTGGGAGTAAAAATATCCGACCTCAGCACAAGTCGTCTAAGCAATCTAGGCACAGAACCAGAACTCGCGCCCAAGCCCCACACCCTTCCTATGAAGTCGTGCCCCAGCCTGCTTCAAGAGATCTGGATTGGAGTAGTCGAAGAACTCGGTCGACCTTCACATACCTCGGCTTATCGTCTACAACTGGGATCTGCCATGGCGTTAGCTCAATTATGCCTTGTCAAGTGGGCGTTCAACACCATCACCGAATCCGTTCTATATTTCAAGGCGTGCATCACTTAGAGGTCCTTGGAAGCGTTTAGCAAGTCTGTTGCACTTCGATCGAGCTACAGCTGCTCCGACGAGGGAAAGCTGGTGTAAGTCGAAGTCAGGCAATTTCAATATATCACTAGTCTTTGAATCGTGATCAAAACATAGAAATAGCCTTGCGCTCTTGATTTTTGATGACAACGACCCGGAGGAGCTCGAATCTTAAAAGGTTCAGGAGATCTTTGACGCCATCAAGTCTACTGTCACCCGCCTATTCCTTGACACCCCTATCGACCCCATAAGGCCTTCGCTTTGGATAAGAGGAATACATGACGCCATAATCATGGAGGCTCTCGCGGATTTCTCAGCGATCGAGGAGCTCTGTTTGAAAGACGACGCAACAGCAAGATGTAATACTTGGTTACCGTTTTGGGCATCGGACTTCAAGTTAAAACGGATCACATTACCTGGATGTTATGTCGCCAAATATCATCCCGTCGGGATGGCGGAAATGGAGAGCCTGGAGACATGCACCATGGTCTCCCCTATCGAAATGGAATACAGTTTGACGTTGCGGGATGTGGCCATAGGGAGCTGGACGATGGAGAGACCGCAGGAGCTTGTGCTGGCTGTCTGCGAGATAGAAGATTGGGTCGCGGATCGGCTCGAAGAATCATATAGAGAAGGCATAGAGCTAGGGCAGGGTATAGAGAGAGCAAGGTCAGGCGTGTTTAAGATGCGAAAGATAAGGTGTTGGAAGGTGATAGACTCATGGCATATCCTGCCATCGCCTAAAGGCAGCAGGCTTGGTTCACCCACAGCACGATTAACGGGACGATTTGAGATAAAGACTGCCAGGTATTGTGGGACGTTTATCGCAAGGAGCTAACGGCATCTCAATTATAGACCCACAGGATCAACCTGGAGACCTTGAGCCCCGAGGCGCCGAGACGAACATAGGGTATCGTAGTGGTCATCTTAGGTCATTTGAAAGGACATCCAGAAGTACGATTATTAGGTAGCTCGTCAGAGAAGCAAGTGTTGGGTGGATGTGAGGCGCGAAAGGAGGTAGTGGATCGAGCCACAGTTTGAACATTACGCCATTTTGGTTACCCCGCCATAACCGCTTCCCGTTCGCAGAGGGGATAATTTTGATCTCCTAACGTTTAACCTACTTCGGATACGCCTTCATCTTATGACTCTTAAATCAAATCCCTCCTTTCCATACGTCAATTGGCTTCCTTATCTTGTTTATAACGTCAATAACAATCTCTAATCAGCGCGTCCCGCAGGTGCTCGTAAACGCCAGAGTCGTCTTTAATGATCACCCTCAAAACACCTGATTTCGGGAGCAGGCTAGGAGTTGATTATGGCCACGAGCAGGCTAGGAGTTGATTATGGCCACGAGCAAGCAGGTCGCGATTCCGACCACTACAGTGTATATTTGAAGTGGACTGGGCTGTCCCGATGTGGTGATAGACTGACAACTTGTGTCACGTGAATCAGCTTGTTTGATCTGTGGAATAGAGTGGACGTCCAGATGTGTAAAGGGCTTAATATAACGAATAATCACAATCATCTGGGGTAACATGGACATCTGGATCCCTGCTGGAAAACGAATTTCAACCTTGGCCCAGGGATCACTCAAGAACGGTTACCTCCATACCGGAAGATCCCCACGGTGCTTCCTTACCCATATTCGCCGACCTGCCTGTAACCTTACCCGCCTTCTTCCCCTTCATGCCCCTTTCAGTAGTGTTGGAATTTGGTTGAAATGAGGTTTTTTTGGTAACAACTCTCGGCGCATCTGAAAGTATATCTGGAGCCGCGGATGTTCCTACCTTGGCTTCCTCCTCGGCTGCCTTCCAACTAAGCTCCTTTGAGTCCTTAATCATCTTAGAGACTATTTCCGCTAAACCGACGACCGGCGCTGTTGGTGGGGAGATCGGGAGTGTGTGCCCGCGGTGCGAGCAGCAAAATTACGACGAATAGCCATAGAATATTCGCGTTGAGTTGCAGTCGGTACACCATCCTGGTCGAGGAGCCGACAGTGCTGGCTGGTGGGTTGACAGCACTGGCGAAGAAGGGATTTTATGACAAGCCTCCCGAATGGTGAATAAGGCGATAATTCGGTCGAATCCGAGTCGTTCAACACCTTCATTCATCGTCGGCGCATCGGTCCTGGTGCAGATCGTCTCGTACGCAGGGCTAAACCACTGCTGAACCCCACATCGATCCGCCAGGCCGATACGATCAACTGGAGGTTGACTAGGAAACAGGCTGGTGATGCGTTCGATGATGTATTCGCGTACGGCAGTGAGGCGCCAGACGGTCGCGATGTGCAGAGCCTCGCTCCACTGCTCGATCGTCAGCTTGAGAGGTGACGAAAGCTGTCTATCCACACCAATACGAATAAGTGAGCTAGGAATTCTCTCGCCTTCAAATTCCTGGGGTGCTCACCGAGCATGTGGAACGTTCATGATATTTTCCATCTCCGACACGGTGATATCAAGCTCCATTGGGCTCTCCTCTAAGGTACCGGCAAGGGGGTCCTCTTGATCTACCGCAGATTTCATGTACCCACGCCCGGGTAATAGTAAGTCTGAGATGCTGTACAGCATGCCTTCGACCTTGGAAACGGGTTGTCATCAATCCCCTCATGCAACAATGGCGGTTCGCGGTGTACAAACCTCGAAATGGACCAACTTGCTGCAAAACGCTGAGCGCACAAGCGACTTTTAAGGCATGGGCAACTCATTATCCTCGATCTCGATATCAGGCTGGAGAGTTACTGTAGAATCCATCCCAGCAGGTTCGGGGACGACAGAGTCGAAGGAGGATAGCGAATCGGTGGTAATCAAAGGTTCAACTGAGGTTGCGTATTACATTCACAGCTCAGAGCGCTATTGGTTCGACGGCAGCAAGACTAAACACAGGGTCCGTACACATCCTTTTTCTCTAGTGACGTCATCCCTAGGAAATATTGAGTGGTTCAGGGGAGGACCGTAATTCTCACGGAAGGTTTTCCGACTACTACGTACGCAACAGGTTTAGTAGTTCGCAGTACACTGGTGAAAGCTTGGTATTGTTCAAATTGCCCTACGGCGCAGGGCAGATCTCCACATGGTTGAGTTCCTTGATATCGGTACTTTTAGACAATCATCGTCAATCATTCGCTGGTGGATGTATGGACCTTGCTGGAAAACCGTTTTCAGCCTTGGCCCTATATCACTCATGAACAATCCGCCCTGCTTCCTCATCCGCCTGGGGACCGTTGTGGAACTTCGGTGACCCCCGCCCCGTATTCGCCGGCTTTCCCGGGGCCTTACACTCCTTCCTTCCTTTCATGTTCTTTTGTACAGTGCTTGAGCCCGAACCAGAAGGCTGTTTGACTGTAGCAGCTCTCGAGTTATCAGCTAAAATGATATCCGGAGCTGTAGGTATTGCCGTTATGGCTTCGTCTTCAACTGGCTTCCAGCTCAGCTCCTTCGAGTCCTTGATCATCTTTGAAGCTATTTCTGCTGAAATGACGTCCATCTCCGTCGGCTTTGGCATTGGGACTATACTCCCGCAATACGAGCAGGAAAGATGTGTGGATGAAAAGCCATAGGCCTTCTGCGTTGTATTGCAGTGGCGACACCACGCTGGTCGAGTGTCTGACATCACCACCGGAGGAGGAGGGCTGCTTCGACATGCTTCTCGGATTGTGAATAAGGCGACGAGTCGGTCGAATCCTAACCGTTGGACGCCTTCATTCATGGTTGGCGGATCAGCCCTAGTGCAGATCGTCTGATACGCAGGGTTCAACCACTCTTGAACCCCGCATTGGTCCGCCAAGGCGATGCGATCAATCGGAGGCTGATCAGGAAACAGGTTGGTGATGCGCTCGACGATGTACTCATGGGCGGCAGTGAGGCGCCAGATAGTCGCGATATGAAGTGCCTCGCTCCACTGCTCGATCGTCAAGTCGAGGGGCGTAGAAAGCTGTCTATGCGCACCGAATAAAAATAGTTGAGCTTGAGATTCTTTCCCGTGAGCTTATTTATGTTTCAGTGAGCTCACCGAGCATGTAAAACTCTCATAATATTGTTCATCTCGGACACAGTGATGTCAAGCCCCATTGGGTTTACCTCCAAGGTACCAGCAAGCGGATCCTCTTGATCGATTACCGATGCCATATACCCACACCCAGGTAGCAATGCGTCCGAGATACTATAGAGTGTGCCTTTGACCTTCGGAAACAAGGTGTCGTCAGTCCCCTCATACAGAAAGGGCAGTTCATGGTGCATATACCTCGAAATGCACCAATTTACTGCAAAATTCTGAGTGCACAAGCGACTTTGAAGTCGCTAGCAACTCTTCATTCTCGGCTTCGATATCGGGTATAGAATCCATCCCAGCAGCTTCGGGAACGCCAGACTCGAAGGAGAGTAGCGAGTCGGTGGTAGATTTTAAAGATTCAACTGACATGGCGTTGTTAGTTTGATACATTCACAGCTTGAAAGAAATGGGTTTAACGAGTCGAGACTGTGGTGGAAAGAACACGCGGCGTAACCTGTGGTGACGTAACCACCCTGCGAAACCATAAGTTCATCGACTGATTGCCTCTTTGATTTTACTAGGTACAGTAAGTATTAGCCCCCAGGATGGCTTAAGAGAAGGAAAGAGAAAGTTGAAGCTAGCGCCCACTTACGCGAAACCGGGTGGCTATAAGTAGGTTAAGCTATATATTTAAGCTCTAGTAAACATGCACTACTAGGGACAACAACATCGAACCTCGTTAGATGACAGCTCTGATGGGCTTCTTTTTTGAGCAGTAGCAACTTCAGGCACTGAACCACTATCTATGAATCGACACGAAAACGTGCTAGTCCCACACCCTTACCATGAAGTCGTGCCTCAACCTGCCTCAAGAAATCTGGATTGGAGTAGTCAAAGAACTCGGTCGACCTTCACACATCTCGGCTTATTGTCTGCCATTGGGATCTGCCATAGCACTAGCTCACTTATGCCTAGTCAATCGAGCGTTCAACAGCATCACTGAGCCCGTTCTATATTCCCGGATGTTAATCACTCAGAGGTCTTTGGAAGGCTTCAGCAAGTCCTTCGCGATATCCGCACTTCGATCAGGCTACGGCCGCTCCGACAAGGGGAAGCTGGTGTAAGTCAAAGTCAGGGAGACATTTCATTGCCTTACTAATCTTTGAATCGTGATCAAAACATAGAAATAGCCTTGCGCTCTTGGTCTTTGATGACAACGACCCGGAGGAGCTCGAATCTGAAAAGGTTCAGCAGATCGGTGCGATCTTTGACGCCGTCAAGTCTACTGTCACCCGCCTATTCCTTGACACCCCAATCGACCCCACAAGACCTTCGCTTCGGATAGGAGGAATACATGACGCCACAGTCATGAAGACCCTCGCAGGTTTCTCAGCGATCGAGGAGCTCTGTTTGACGGACGACGCCACCGCAAGATGTGATACTTGGTTGCCGTCTTGGGCATTGGGCTTCAAGTTAAAACGGATCGCGTTATCTGGATGTTATGTCGCCAATTATCATCTCGTCGGAATGGCAGGGATGGAGAGCCTGGAGACATGCATCATGGCCTCTCTTACCGAAATGGAATATGATTCGGAGACATTCGCGTTGCGGGATGTGGTCGCGGGGAGCTGGACGATAGGGAGACCGCAGGAGCTTGTGGTGGTCGTCTGCGAGATAGAAGATTGGGTTACGGATCGGTTCGAAGAATCATGTAAAGAAAACATAGAGCTAGGGCAGAGTACAGAGAGAGCAGGGTCAGGCGTGTTTAAGATGCGAAAGATAGAGGTGTCAGAAGGTGATGGACTCATGGCGTATCCCGCCATTGCCCAAAGGCAGCGGGCTTGGTTCACCCAGAGCGCCATTGATGGGACGATTTGGGATAAAGATTTCCAGGTATTATGGGATGCTTATCGCAAGAAGCTAACGGGACTACCTGAATGACGTTATACTTGCCTGGACCCAACATATATTGCATGGACAAAGCAAATCGAGTGTACCCCTAAACCAGTTTATCACCCTCAATTATTTGCGTTCATTACCCAATAACCGTGGCTAAATACGTAGAATTTAGAGAGAGCAGACTGGCCAGACTGAATCCGAGGCATGTCAAGGCATGACGAGGGGAAACCGCCCGATTGTCAGGATCTTTAAGGACGTATCCCAAGCAGTTGGAGATAACATTGTCGAGCTCCCAAGGTCAAGCGGCTGGGATAGTGGAAGACTGAAGGCGTGACTATATCACAAATGACGTATGTCCCTCTGATTGCGATCCTCGACTATTGACGCCAAGCCCCCTTAGCTTCTAGTTTTGGTCTGGATTACCATTCTGTCGTTGAGGTTTACACGACCTGCCTACCTATTAGATTTCTGCCTCCTTGACCACGGTCTGATACAATATGCTACATTGACGGGCTCCAGAATGCGCAAGGAGTGAGGCGGTGGGTGTTTAGTTTGTAACGCAAGACACGCAAAAAGCCTCCGAACAAGCGATACTGGCTGAGAGACGTGTTCAGAAGCTGTGAAGGTTCATCCTAGTTTTTGCACCGGGGGCTATCGTATCACAAGGTCAACATTGGTATGAAAGTCTGCTATTGGGGTCACATCACTGAGCGCATGATGGCAAAGACATTTCAGTCACGTCGACATCGAACGTGGAGCCTAGAATTCCTGTAATATCGTCATTATGATGAGCAATCGGCCGCCTAGAAGCTAGACATAAGGCCTACCGTAATTCAATCATCTCCCTGATCCTCTTCCCCGTTATCATATACAACCCGAGCTTTCCGCCTTAATACCACCCGTTTTATATTCTGAGCCCTTTGCACCGGGCACCACATCTCGGTTTTACGTGACTTTTTGAACGGTATCATCACCTCCAGTAATCCATCGGGCTGGTCCGCAGTCGTCGAGGGATCGTCAGTCGGCTCTTTCCACTTCACCCATCTCTGCTTCACCCACGCTCGAATGTTGCCAACCGGATGCCCCAGTAATTCTCCAATGTCCAGCTTTTTCAATTTCGGGCATGGCCACTCGAGATCGCTGCCCTCCCCCGAATCGCTGGCATGCTGCTGGCCCAGGAACTGTACGACAGAACGGATATCACAACCACCGCCACGTTGTAGAACAAGCTCCACCGTGGAGGGGAACCGCATGAAATTGTCGACTGAAAAACCTGGATGAGTGTCCGAGGACGTGTGGAGTGCCAAGGGTGCGTCGGGCAACGCCGCGGATATGAGCTCTGCCAGTGCTGTCACCGCGTCGCTGTATGCATCTACGCCTTTCTGTCCCACCCCTTCCTTAACTATCGTGCGTAGACTGAATTTCCCTTTGCTGGGACAGCCGACCTCCAGTGTCACCGTCCGCCCGCCAAACCAAATCGAGGCATTCGCGTCGTCAGCGAAGCTGTTCACCTGTTGAACGAACCCATTAGCAAGGTAATCGAACGTATCTGAGACGTCCTGATCCGCTGGCCCTTCGGGCTCGAGTCGCAGTTCTTTGAGGGCGACAAATGGAAACTGGAAACACTTCATGAGACGATTATAACTGTCCCAACTCAGCTCGAAAATTTCTAACGAACGAAGGTTCGGCAGGCTAATGTTTCGAACGAATGATTGGTCGTCTTTCAGAGTGTCCAGTGGCTCCAAACGAACCAGGGCCAGTGACTCCAAGTTGGGCGAACTCGCGAGAATACGCGCGATTTGTGAGAGCGTTGGCGCATGCTGACCCCGGATATCCGTGAGGGATAACGTGCATAGCTGGGAAATGCGACTCGAGTCCCAGGGTACACAGACCTCCGTAAGGTTCAAGGTTTGAAGGTGTAGTCCTTCACCCAGCTGAACGCCTTCGGTCGATGTTCTGACGAGCCGAAGGACTTGGAGTATGGGAACCTGCGACGCGAGCTTTTCGAGGATCTGTGGTGCCAAATAGGGTCCCTCGACACTCCGCCAGCGGTCCGAGAGAGGGAGGATGGTTTGGGAGAATGGGCCGAGCTGAGGCGCACTGTAGTTATATGATTCTCTGTAGAAGCAAACGTCGAGTGGCACCGTCTTGGACCGATTTAGGCTCAAGTGGACGAACGTTGCTGACATGGCCTCGTGTAGATTAGACCAAAGTTGTGGAGTGGAGAGTATCACGTCCTTCCAGTGCCGAGCGACGCTAGCCAGCCGCCTGAGCGTAGGCTCGACATCGTAATAGTTTATGTTTGTGGTGTGCACGACGAAAGTCAAGATTTTGCTGAAGAGCTCGACCGGGAATTGGTGGATTGGGAGCGATGCATTCTGCGTATAACGCGTGTCCGCCAGCTGGCTGTCGCGCTGCCGTCGATATTCGGCGGCTTCTACGTCGTGTTGCAGACGCTGGTCGCAGGATTTAATGTCGGCCTCCCGGATGAGCGCCTGGCACGCAACTTTGATGAGTTCGGAGAGCCTGCCCTTCGCGTCACGGTCAAACGCGGGGTCGTTGTTGGTGCTGCAAATAGGACGAGTCACTACGCCGAGCTTTGATGGTAGCTCGCGAGCAAAGGTTCCTCACTTTGACAAGTAGTCTTGGTTCACCAGCTTTGCGTTCTCAATCAGGGAAGAGAGCGCGTTGTGCACGACTTCTAGGTCTGGCGGGTTGAGTTCGCACTTCGTTTCCTGTACAATTAGTCAGATGCTATCCATCCAAGAGGATAAGTAGCGAGGTAGACTTACTATCCCTTCGGAGTTACGGAAGCTCGAAGGATGAGGTGCACCGCGAGGTGGGATGGGAATCTTGATTCGACCATCATTTTTGCCACTAGAAGGTACAAAACCCACGTAGGACCATATGACATCCAAATCCGAAGACATGGCGCTAATGAATGTGGAAGGGGCTGGCGGTCGATGTCGATGAGCAGACAGTGGATTATCGAACTTGAAAGCCTCAAAATTTTACAATAGGTAAAGCAGTCGTAAAGTATGAGCGCTTTATAGGTCGTATGTTAGGGACCTTCGCACCCCATCGACACGAAGGGAGACTTCGGATCCGATGTGATGACTCTGCTGACTTTGAAGTTGGCCAGGCCTGAAGGAAGAAGGCGTCCAGTACAACCTTCCCACCTCATGGTTATCAGGTTGAACAACCCAAGAGGAATCAAATGCAGGGTAGCCGACACGTGCACTCGATTGAAACCGCGGGAATCGATAAAAATAGAAGCCGTCTGACTCAGAACATCGGCCGATTATGAAACGCCGTGATTAGCATTTCTACGTGGGCTCCGGTGTGGAAGGCGTAAGTGGGCAGACGGAACACTTTCTCTACAGATGATGGAAGCACTCGTTCACACAAACAGACTATTTGGCCTTCCCTTTACCCCCGGACTCTTCACCCTGACAGCTCGGCTTTTCATTTCTATCCAAACGAGATAAATGTAACCTCTATTTGCTGCATCAGGCTGTCTCTCTGGGCCTCTTACCTCCTTAGCCTTTGAGACGTTCCAGGAGACACTCGCTCGGTGACTTCAAAGGCAGGATTGCCGTACACCCGACACATAAATGTCTTCATCACTCTCCTGCACCAGGCGCAGAACGGGCTGATCAAGCCAATGGCTATACGCTCAATATAGTACAACTGCTTGCTCATGTTTGTCCTGAGTCGGGGCACTTATTAATATTTGCTTTGGGGTCAAAATACGTTGCTGCTGCATATGACGACTATCTGAAATGAGGGTCACAGGTTCGCAAGATAAGCGGTATAGCTGATGGTGAAGGTACCAAACTTTCCTTTGCAGGAACGTGCACGAGGAGCGTTCAGGGTAGAGTGGCTCAATTCAACTCCCTGGTATGCAGCTCGCCAGTATCGGGGAACTCTGTCAGACCTGCCAAAGGCAACACAGCGGCATTGTCCAGTCGAGACCTCGACCTTCCAAAAGATTAAGTGCTCAGGCTGAAGCGTCCCCTGGCGCCACATAATCAATGTCCGGTGATCAAAATAGTCCCCTGTGATCCCAAGCGATTGGCGTATGTTCGATCATATCCAATCCGGAAGTAATGTCCCCGCTCTACTCTTGCTCGCATGTCATGGACCGGACATTTCAAGTAGCCGATGCTGATTAGGGAGCACCCAGCACATACCACCGAGACTCGATTCTTGAAGATTAACAACAGAAGCTGCCAGTCAGAAGTTGTCGATGCTACTTTTAGAATTTTGGGGCAAGTAGCCGCATTCTAGTGACTGCTGAGCATTTCTCCGGAAGGCGCGATGAAGAGGGATAAAATTCACTATTCATCGAGATTCGGCATCGGAGAGCTGGACTCCCTTTCAGGAGTCCAACATGCTTCCAAAGTTGAAGCTCCATCTGACTGACAACACAATTATGCTTCTATGACCTGGAAGGCCTGTTGTGGTAGCGAAAGGAGGAGCCCACTTCCTAATAACTAGTTGGTGCCTCGTGGTTGACGATTCCACGTACATAAGGCACAGATATACATGCGCGCCGCAGCCTCAGAAGCCTCAGAAGTAAGAAGATTCGGTGAAATCAACAAGTTGCTCTAGTAAACGATGAGCCATGAACCACCGCAATGATCGGTTTCGGAAGTGTCCAACAAATAAACGGAAACACCGAGGGACTGAAAACTAGATACCCGGAAGGGCCAGAGATTTCCAATATCACAGAAGCACGAGGTCATGATGATTAACGGGACCGGTCAGGGACAGAGTTGCCGTCTAACGCACCTCGACATCGAAAAGTCCCGTAACTGAATGACAGATTGGAATAGATAGAGACTCCTCAAAATGGCACACATTTATCACAGGCCAGCCAAGCATTCCAAGAGCCGTAGAGCAAGGTCATTATGACAGGTGCCTCGTTATGATTGTCGAGGGACCTGCACGAAGGTCGCTCCCACCACTTCAACTCGACGACCCCCAGCCTGATCCGGTAAGGCAAGTACCGAATAAACCCTCGATGGTATTCCGCGTATGAGCATACAGTGAATTCATCCGGGAGTGATTATACTGGTCCATTTAATTTCATTTTCATCGTCGTGCCACGTAACGTCAAGTCGTTTCCATGCAGTAACGACTCCCCGCCTCAACCTTCTCCCCGTGTCAAAGGACGCCGGTATCCTCAAGGCAGTTGGGGCAGTGGCGAGACGACTTTGACTTCATCTTCTGGATCACATATCATAATTGGAATCAACGTTGAAATGCCGATGTGCATGCACGTGTTGGATGTCCTGTGGTAGTATTTAGCCAGACAACGATTCCGAGCAATGTACTCGACCAGCCAAGCAAATTCCACTCATACTCTCATACCAAATTCCCCAAACCTAAGCTTTAAATCAGCAACCATGGTGTTCCGCGTCCCCCAGCTTGACTCTTTCGTCGCCCTCGTCGCTGACTTGACCGACTCATTCGTGAGTCTTTGATGCCTTGCCTTAACCTCCATAATTAGATGTTATGCTTACTATTACACGCGCTGTCTCCTCCTTAGCTTGCTCGCTTCGAGTAGAAGCCCGTCTGGTTTTGCTATCACCCCAATCACCACCAGTACTGTGAGCCACTTCCAAATATACTTCTGCTACTATATCCTGAGCTTATAAAATCTCGCTTTGGCACTTTGGATCTTCGCTCAAGACCAGTCCGAGGGGTAGATTAGTCCTCCAGCCCCCGGTTTCGTCCCATGCATCATGTATTTCATGTACCACTCATACAAACAATGCCAGCTTCATTAATGTCTTTGATCTCTCCGTCCTGTCAATTCATCCGCGTGGTACAACACCGTGGTGACTAAAACTCGCCTGGTTTCCTCCAATTCGTTAGCCTCCACCAGCAATCCAATTGAAAAGGCTATCTAAAAGCAGATTCGCCCACGCAATCCGTGGCTCGCTACTTACAGGCTCTTTCATATGTTGCTTTATGTAAATATACTATCACTATATAGACCTCGTTCGGGCAGCCCTAAAGGATCAGCAAGGATCCGCTGCTCGCCTTAGTAAACTAGAGTATGACCAATGATTCATTTATCTTGTAGAGTTCTTACCTCTTGTGAACATCAGACAGACACCGGCTATAAGGGGATATACGCACTAACCATCCAGGTCAACGGATGAGGGTAATATCGGGCGCCATGATGAATGGCTTGGAAACCAACGGTGTCATCGCAGCCTGAGCCATGCTGACCCAGCGAGCTCTTGAAAATTGATTTTAATATAATCCATTGATCGCAACAAGGAATGTAGGTGGAGAGTCTCTCTACAATTGAGTGATCGCATAAGGCACTTCGCATACAAAGCGTTTAAACTTCCTCAACAAAGATACGTAATCAAAATTATATACGCTGTCGGTCGAGGAGGTGAGCGGGGAAAGAAAAGGCGCCGTTTTCCCCCACGGCCGACTCACGGCGATCAAAATCGTCTTAGTACTTCGTTCCCCACGACTAGATTCTTAAGCTAGTCAAGGTAGTCGTCGACATGCCCTGCTAAAACTTGGCACTGTCCGCCGAATCCTCTCGTTTTGGGCGACTTCTCATGAGTGGTATCCCTCCAGCTTCATTCTCCCTTGGATTCCCTTCGACATCAAAGTGACCATCACGGAGGTCTGCTATATTTCGGCGGGATCTGGATGAGATGATCGTGCTCGGGGGATGAAGACGCTAGGCTTCTCGATTGATCCACTCACGTTCCCCATATCGCTTCTTCTCGAAATATGTCGCCACCATGATAAACGCCGCCCAGCCACTCGAGAACATACTCAAAGTGGCGACCAAAACGGCGATGATGATTTGTCCTGTAGACTTCTTCAACTGGACGTGACAGAGGTATTGTGTGGCGACGATCGCTGGCTGCGATGGATCTATAGGTACTCCCAAGGTGGTGTTACCACCGGAGCCACCGATTAAGTGCTCGTAGAGATTAGACTCGACCTCGACGTCAGGGGTTTGAGATATAGTGGCGTTTATGGTGTTATTATAGACAAGGAAGTTGTTTGGTAATACGTTGCCAATGTCGAGACGGACCGCAGCCATCATCAATTGCAGCGAGTTGTTCAATGTCGCGCCATAGGGAGACGAGGTGTCGTCGACAAGGCCATAGGTACTCTTGGCGTCAATATGGTACTCTGCGATGCTGTCGAAACTGGGGGGAACCGCGAGGCAAGAAGGAAAAACGGGTCCCACTCGCTGGCTGTGACAGAACAGGCCGTCTCCATCTTTGATGACGTAACGGTATACAACAGTGGCAGGGGGGTCAGTGGTGTTTGAGGTCCCGAGGACAGTCGCTATGTTCTCGGTGAGGCTGACACCGGCGAAGTTAAGACTGGGCAGGGGTTCAGATTTGGAAAGGGCTATACCATGACGACGACTTACAGTCCAGATATTTGGTTGGCAACAGAGTGCGACTCTGGTGCCAGGTCATCTAAGAGGGTGCCCGGGGGTTGGACATCCAGAGTGGTAACGGTGGTACTCATGATGACGGGAAAGTCTTGTTCACACCTCTATCAGCTAGCGAGGGGCAAGTACACAGATGACATTTCTCACATGTACTGTTGCACACGACGCTGGCCGTGAAGGTAGTTTGCATGGTATAGCTGTTCGCGTTGACGCTCATATCTATCCAATCGCAGTTATCCAGATTGGTGCCATTGTATATCACGCTTGCGAGACTTGTGACATTTTCTCTTGTGTTGTTGAAGGTCGGCCCGCTCAGGACACCCGCAATGGACCAAGTGAAGATCCCGGAGTCGGTCACGAAGGTGTCCCTGTAGAATTGGGGAGTGTTTAGTTGACCTATTCCTTTTCTCTCGCACACACTTACCCGATATTGAAGACACGTGGCTCGCAATCGCTTCCAGGAGGATTTGATCCAAAGTTACGATACCAATGGCTCGCAGCCATGGTGAAGTTGGGTGACATGATAGAGACAGTTTCAAATCCGGTAAGTGCATCTATGGGTGTAATCGAGGAATTGTTTAGAGATTATCAACTGAAAATCAAATCATATCCTTACAATTGAGGGGGATTAAGAAGCCAACGACTACGAGCACGCCCGTATACGCAATCAACGAAAACCTGTAGAGGGAATTAGCCGTCACAGATGTTTATTGTTCACCCCCAAGAAGCTCACCACTTCCAGCGGAAGTTCCGGCTCAGGCCATAGCTGACGCGAGGAAGTTGGATCATCTTTGATACCGCAGTGAAGTAGGAGCGAAGAGAAGGGGAAAGGAGCAGAAGCCCATAATTGGGCTAGCAGTCGTTTATATTCGACTCTTGCACCGCCTCTCGCATTGCAACCAGGTGTGCTGCGTGGTGACAGGATGACAGGAATAGAATCAATATTTACAATGGTGACGCGAAGATCTTCCACTGACAAGATGGCAAAGGTATCACAAACTCATTGCATCGTATCGGCCTTGTTCATGCCGTTGCATAGCAACAGCAGAGGATTGGGGATAACGGGGATGCTATGCTTTATCAGCCGCTTAGCCGCTGAGATTGTCCCACCCCAATTGAGTTGAGAAGACAGAGTACTAATACAGAGGGCCCTCTGTGGCAAGTTTGACGCATGTACTGGATGTCGGACTTTGGTCCGGGCCGTGGCCTGCTGTCCATCGAATGTTTTCACTGTTTTGTCTAGTTCGCGTCTGTATTTGTACACGTAGGGGGGGGATTTCGTGTTAAATATTGCGAGCTAAAGGAGTAACCAAGGTGGAGGAAGAAGGGGTCATTGTCGTCGACAGTTTGAAAATTACGATCTACTGGTCTGTGCGCTCGATTATGTAATCATTGTATCATCTTCCTCATCATACACCTCTTCATCAGTCGTGCTTACCTTGGGTGTGGCGCAATCGGCATCCACGATACAATGACGTCAACCACAATTTGGCCATCATCCCGCATCATACACACCCTTGAGTGTGACAAAATAGGGTCCAGACTGACTTTTACAAACTTCCACATCTAGAAGCTGGAGCGTAAAGGCAACATGGGAAGTACTACAGATGGAAGGGATGGAAGCCGCGCGTTGTGCCGTGTTATCAGGCCATAGGTCGGGGGATATCTTATATTAGGATCATGATGGCTGGCAGAATGCTCGGTCTCGCTCGGCTCGCCCTGGATCAGGGAGAATCCTATGCAATTATAACACCAACGGAGTGCGATACCCCTGATGCCTCGTGAGCGGACCATATAGAATTAAGCATTCTTGTTCTGACAGCAACTATTATTAACAAAATGATATGTAGCCAAGAGGGAACCCATTGTCACATTCGCGTTGGCTGGCCAGCGATCAACACTACTTGCCTTGACCGCGTACAGCCACTGGAAATCATCAAAATCTCATCAATTCCCCGCCAGTTGCTTGAGCGCCGAGAGGGAAGGGACAAAGAAATACTCTCCACCCCTGGAAGTGACAAAGAACTCCTGCGTGACGTTTGCGACGGAGTTCGCGGCATTGGCGGACGTTTTGATTGTACAATCGCGACTTCCGTTGTCGGGGATCGGATCAGGCTGAGAAGGCCAGCCAAGAATGGGATCCTGGCCTGGATGAACGGGGTTGTTCAGTTCAACGCCACTCGGAAAGCGGGAAAGTGAGCTCGACTGACCATGCTTCACTGGCTTCAGGCCTGTGATGGGGAAATAATGGTTCCCTGCGAAGCCATCCGTCTGTAACATGAATCCGTTTGCGATACAGGACTGATAGCATACGAATAAGAGTCCTCGTTCCATGCTCGGGGATGGATCACTCTTTCCGTATCTCCGTTCATTTTCGGTGACCTTCGCCATAAATTGTTAGCTATAGTTTGTAAAGGGGTTTGTAGAATGCCACTTTACCTCGGGTCCGAATGGTATACCAGAGCGGATAATGGCTGCTGCTTCGATGTATTTCCTCTGAAGGTATGGGTCAAGTTGACGTGGAGCTGTTTTGCGAGTGTGGGCGGTGAAAGGGCAACGAATGTCTGATGGTCCTCTTTCTCCTTCAATACTGTAGTCAAAGTCATTGTTCACCGCTTTATCGAGAGCAGCCCTCGGATTGTCTCTGACAGGGAAACTCTGGAGTGGTGCACCCTTTGGTTGTAATCAGCAAAGCGCATCTAAACGTGACAGATCAGCGACATACCGATTTCCATCGACCAATCATCCGTGCGCCAAATAGAGCCGCGCCCTCGTCGTCCGTCAATGTGACCTTGCCTGCATACTCTTTTGGAAGGTACTCTCTCCAATTACGACCGTTGCGCTTGAGATACGTGTCGAACTCGGGAACATCTTGCTGCAGCTTCCTAAACACCATAATTGATCCATCCTTCGTCCAGTCAGGGCGTTTGGGTAAGTGGGGGTCATCGTGGTTCGGATCGCCGTTGTAGCCCATAACGATGACCCCAGGATCGACCGTAAGTTGACCCGGAATGGCGCACGTATCAGTAAGTCCTCTGCAACTCCTCATATCGTTAGCTTTGTAGAGTCCTCTTCTTCGCTCAGTCTGACCCACCGAAGAGCAGGCTGGGAGATACCGTCCATAAATCCAAAATGCTCGTGACCCTTATGAGGCCCTGGCCGAACTCTGCCGTGGAGAATAGATATATCGGTTTCGGGGTTTTTGACCAAAGGACTGATCTGAGCCACGAGTTCGTCGACAGCGATCTTACAGGTCGCCTCACCTGCAGTTTAAATCATTCGTCATTGGCTTCCAAACACGAAGAACAGGAAAGACTCACACTTTGCTGCTACAAGAATTACGACATGAACGTTTGTACGACTGAAGAGGGGATCCCAAGCGCTTTGATCGCCCATCAGCTTCCTGTCGTGGAACATTGGTCCCCGGTCAAAGTAAAGATCATGAATCTCCTCGGTCTCCCCAAGAAAATCTAGACCAAGCCGGCTAAACGCAATCTGAGTCTGCACGATGTTACACTGAGCCTTGGCACCCGAGTGAAGTTTCCTCTCGTATATCATCGACAGGTTCTCGCAGACTTCAAAAGAATGGGTAGGTCGATAGTCACGGAGCCACAGCTTAAACGCATTTGCATCGGCGATGGTGAAGAAGATAAAATCTTCTGCGCCCTGTTGACGTAGCAAAAATAGGTTTTCAATTGAGATCCAAGACGCGATGCAGGGAGCTCACCTTGGGAAACCCAGTATACACATCGCCTTGAACGTTTGTTGAAATTGGGACTTCGTAAGACGGTAAAGGTGGAAGAACGGTGGCTCCAATGTTGGGTGCTGTTGCTGTTGTTCCCTGATTGTTCACTTTGCAACTCCTTGAAGAACTGATCGATATCGAGAGTTCATCCGCGACCAGAGGGCGCGGAATAATCGCACGGCGCATCTGGTGTATCTGTTGGTCTGTGAACCGGGCTACTTTCATGGCGACCATGGTTGGTGGGTATGAACAAATTCTGGGAGGGGGGAACAGAATGGAAGTATCATTTTATCAATCGTCAACGTATGCGCCTTATATACATGCTGGAACGTTGCCCCCTGATTTTGCGCCTCATATGTTGAGATGCTCGTCTACACGTTTTTCCTTCTCGGCGCATCAAGAGGGTCTAAGCCACATCCCTCCTGATGTCAGTTGACTTCATTCTTGACATTTGTACGTGGAGCGTCGTGATGTTTTCCATGCTCGTAAACCACAAAAGGGAGCTAGCTTTATTATCTAGAAAGGGACAGTTCTGCTGCATTCTAGATTCTATTTTTCGCAGCACAATCTTTGCACCCTGACCGACGGCAGCAATGATGGCGTAGAGAGACCCTGGTCTCAGGGATCCTTCGTGCCCAAATCACCTCCCGCATCCCATTTGGCTCTCGCCATCAGCTTGTCCTATTTGTCAGGCCAACGACATATATCCAATGAGTAGCCATGCAAGGTCGGAATTGTGAGAACCAACGAAGATCGCTAGGCGTACTACTCATAATCGTATAATCTGTCAGCGCCACCGCCGCCGCAGTAGCGATGCGTCTTTTGGGTGAACTCCGCGATCGTTGCACTGGGGCCCTGGGCGACTTTCGTTGTCAGCCCGCTTCAATGGGCGTTGTCCGCGTTGTTTTCCGCTTCGCACTTGAACAAGCGATCTTGATAAATAGAACAAAACGCAGACTGACTGCACATGCGATGCCGCGGGAAGGAGATCACCTCACTGAAGAGACTCTAATCAGGGGAGACATCTGCGTCGGCGCCGAGTAGTCAAAACATTGCGATGGGTATCAGTGCAATGATCACTCCGCGCGCTTGCACGATAGCATTCATGACTTCGTGCTTGCGCATGCGGGGATCTACGGTGTAGAGACGATGAAGCAGGAGTTGATAGACTACGGCCGACGAGTTGTGGGTGCCGAAAGCAACATGAATGATCTCCACGTGTTCCAGGTGGGTGGATGAACATATCAAGGAACTGTGGCGGAAGTCTAGGACGGAAAGATGTTTGACACAAGGGCCGAGCTTCTGCTGCGAGTCAAAACATGCGACTTTGAACTTGAGCTCATCTAGACATGGTGTTGTGGCTTATTCAAGAAGAGTCGGAACAGTCATAATCCCGCGGTCGATGTCGCTCAGCTCATCATGGTTCGACCAGTGCATCCTGACAGACGAGAGTCTCGTGAGTCCCAGATGGATCACATCGTAGAAAGATATACTTACTGGCTAACCTGTGGATACTCTTGATGCTGCCGTGACTATCGTCTCCTAGCGTCCGAGGTTCCATGTTGTAACAGTGGGTCTAACAAGCCATTGACGTCCGCATCTTCATAGCTCAGTGATCTACGGTCTGAACACCATGGATAGATCAGCGATGCCGATTATAACCGCAGCTTCACATAGCGGAGGAACAGCCGGTCAGGATGAGGGAATTCGGTACATTTGATATGGAGGCAATTTGGCAGAATCCCGCAGATGGTCTTCATATGCATTCTAACAAGAATTAGAAATGAGTTTTCGAGGCTTCTGGATCTAAAATGGCTCCTGGCGGGGTACATCACTGAAGGCCCATCGAGGTTGGAACCGAATACAGCCACAACGAAAACTCATAAACAACTGCAGCGCGCGCATACAGTTGTTCTTACCTACAATGGCATCCATGGCCCAACAGTACAACCTATCGGGATCTAGAACCCCACAAGCCGGGCCGCACTATTGGAGACTACACGATGATCTACGCAGCTTCAGCCCAGGCATTTTTGACCGTGATGGAGGTATCAAGAGGGCCTAGGGTCGAGGCTCATATACTGAACGATGGAGAGGAAAAGAACGTGTTCCCAACAGGTTCCTTGTTTCCGTCACCTCAGGGTTTTAACCAATCGAATTGGTTTTTTATAGGTTTTACGCAAAGTACATGATCAATAGAACGAAGGCAGAAGAGTTAAATGAAGCACGCCGTGATAACGACACAATTGCATGATACCGAGGGTGAAGTCGTGTTCTGGGGGGGCAATACAGGGTTCCTAAGTTAAAATTACAGGACGCGAGGCATACTGGACTTAAACTCACAGTATTACGGGTGTTCGACGTGGTGGTAAAACGTAGAGCACGTCTACTCGAAGCGAGCGAGCTAAGCGAGAGATAGCAAGTGTAGTGATGGTATGAGTTGATATATGGTTATAGGCATAGGTTGGAACATCAGACTCACCACCGAGTCGGTCAAGTCAGCAATGAGGACGACGAAAGAGTCGAGCTGGGGGACGCGGAACACCATGGTTGCAGATTTAAAGCTTGGGGGTGTAGATGGATGATATGAGAGTGTGAAGGGGGGTTCGCTTGTTGATGGAGTACATCGATGGCTCAGAATCCCATCTGCTTATATACCATGACAGGCCATCCGATGCGGGTATACACGTCGGCATTCCAACTTTCATCCCGAGCGAAATTCTAGGGCACGAGACGAAGTCGAGTTGTTTGTTCCAGCTGCCTCAAGGACACCGGCATATTTTGGGGGAAGCGGGGATTACTATTGCGGTGGCATGCGAACGCCTCGACGCTATGCGACACCACGGTGAAAATTGAATTTAATCGGCCAATGCAATCACCCTGGATGAACGATCCTGGGTGAAGGCCATTGGGGAGATTTCCACTTGCCACCTCGGAATTACGTTTCACCTGGGCCCATCGACGGGTTCGGTTTGGTCTGGGAGGACAATGCCTGCAGGGGAGCTTCGCTTGGCACTTTGCCATATTAGACTCGAGGTATCCAGTCCTCCATTGTACAATAAGTGCCACTTATACGAGGATACATGGGGTTGTCCGTAGCTGTAACAAAGGGATCCGCGGGAGAGAGCCATATTCAAAAGCAATATGGCCGAAAGAGGAGTGAGCCATATATAGCTAGCTTTCAGTATCTATATATTTATCATTACTTTATAATCCCCTCCAAGACGTCCGACTTGAATTTCCGCATTGGTTCAGTTAAACAACGGGAAGATCTGATAGGCAATGCGGCGAAGAAGCAAAATGTGATTATATCGTGAGAGACCACGCATGTGTCGAAGCCGGCTCTACAAACACAAACATTGATAATTTGCATGACATCATAATTCGAAGGGTTCTCGGCAAAGCATTGAGCTAACCTTTGACAACTGCCATTCGCTCAGCTTGAGGTTATATGCCTATCCACCGTCCAAAAACTATCTGTCACCATAGTGATTGGGAAGTCACTCGGCATGCTCGTAGAAATGAGAAAACCATCACCCGACGTCGCTGACCGGCTCCATTATTAGCAACCACGAAAGCGATATACGCAGCAGCCTGGCAAGCGGCCAAAAATTCGAATGTCGTTAGGCCACCTCTCCGTCGTCATCACAGCGCGGACACTCAGAGGGACAGCAGTGGCCGGAGCATCAAACTTATATCCTTCGTTCCTTGCACGTTCACAAACAAGGATTTAATTCTGAATCGGACAGTTCCGCTGAATTTTAGATTCGTATATTTCGTAGTACATTCTCTGCATGCCTTCATGACTAATTATATATAACTTCTCCCCGCTCACAACCCATTTGACTCTTGCCATCAGCTTGTCCTCTTGTTTTGTCAGGCCGAGATTGAGAGAACGAGCGAAGATTTCCCGGGCGTACTACTCACAATCTATCAGTGCATATCGTGAAAACATTGTGATAGGATGTAACAATTTTTAGATAGCACCAGAATCTTATGTGGACATCCAAATACAACGTGAAAGATTACAATATGATCACTGCCAAATCCTAGCGCCTGCATCGTCGCCCGTGACATATGTCCAATTTTGCAGTCCCCGTCACTGTTTTCTGGTATCATTGAATCTCTCGCAAGCCTGCATCACATCGTCACAAAATAATGCCAGTGCCTTCGGGGTCAGGTTCATATAGAGAGATTTTTCCTTTGGGCTGGGACACACTCTTCTTGTCGACAGTGCATTTCCATCCAACCAGTACCCAATCGTCTTAAGAACCGTTTCTCATCCGTCTTACATAATCCTCGAAGAACACCCTCCGAAGGTCAGGAGCAATCCAAGAAGACTCGAAACCCGTGAGCTCTGTCGGCGAAGATATCGCTTGGCAGAATATCAATAGGTCAACTATCCCGGCTATGGCGAGTATATTCTCCTTGCCGTTGATAGTGACCGCATCAATATTACAAAGAAGTCATTTCGAGACGAAGACGTAATCCAGCTAGTTATGGCCATCAAATTGAAGAGCAGCCTTCAGCGGAGGTCGATCTGATGGCTGCGAGTCGTAATATACTCCGAAAGATGGACGCCTCGTCAGTTCCAGCTAGATCGCAACGTAGAAAGATATGTTCACCAGCTAACCTGTGGGTACTACTCGAACACCCCAAGTGCGAACACGCTTGGGATACGTCCATGCTTTTAAAACACAGTCTTGAAGAGAGCTCAGTGATCCACGGTCTGAACACCATGAATTGTCAGCGATGCCGATTTCAATTGCAGCTTCACATAGCGGAGGAACAGCCGACCGCGATAAGGGAATTCGGCGCATTTGATACGGAGGCAATTTGGCAGGAACTCGCCGATGGTGTCCATTCTAACAAGAATTATGGGTGAGCTTTGGTGGCTCCTCTAAGAACCTCCTGGCGGGGTGCATCACCGAAGGGCCCGCTGAGGTTGGAATTGAATGTGCTGGAACCGAATACAGAGGCAATGAAAGCTCACAGCCAACCGCAGCACACGCATACAGCTGTTCTTACCTACAATGGCATCCATGGCCCCACAATACAACCCAACAGAACCCAGAACCCGAGGAGGCAGCCGGCATCATTGGCAACTATCCGATGATCTATACTAGTGTTGGTCCGAAGTCCGAAGTCGCCGGGGCAAGTCGAAAGCGAAGTGTGTCGAAGTGGCCAACTTCGATGCAACTGAAGGCGGTCGAACTACCTCTCGAAATCTTTCGCTAGTGCTAATTCTCATCGGCCGATTTGAATGAAATCATCCTCAAGACTGGTATTTACCCTTGCATAAAGACCTATAAGCACTTGTTACATATAAGAAACGGTATGGAGACTCATAGACAGTTGGGTGGGAGGCAAGGACATGGAGATAAGCCTGGGTACGAAACAGCTTCGAACTTACTTCGTCCCCAACTTCGATCCACAAAGTTGCTCGAAGCTGAAATACTTCGCCCGTCCGGACTCCACCCGGACCAATACTAATGTACACAGCTTTCCCGGGCATTGTTTACCCTGGATGGAGGTATCGACAGGGTCGAGGGTCGAGGCTCAAGGCTCGTTCTCACCGGGTTCCTCGTTTCCGTCACCTTAGGGTTTTAGCCAGCCAAATCGAATAAATGTGTTGGTTTTTATAGGTTTTACGCAAAGTACATGATGAATAGAACGAAGGCAGAAGGGTTAAATGAATCGCGCCCCGATAACAACACAATTATATGGTACTTTCGTGTTCTGGGGGCAATAAAGGGTTTCTGGGTTAAAATTACAGTACTCGAGGTATACTGGACATAAACTCACAGCATCAGGGGTGTTCGAGGTGGTGGCAAAACGTGGCGGAAGTCTACTCGAAGCGAGCGAGCTAAGCATAAGACAACAAATGTGATGGGGGCATGAGTTGATATGCGATTACGGACATAGGTTGGAACATCAGAGACTTACCAACGAGTCAGTCAAGTCAGCGACGAGGACGACGAAAGAGTCGAGCTGGGGGACGCGGAACACCATGGTTGTAGATTTAAAACTTGGGGGGTTTAGATGGATGATATGAGAGTGTGAAGGGGGGTTCGCTTGTTGATGGAGTTCATTGATGACCAGAATCCCATCCGCTTATATACCATAGCAGGCCATCCGACGGGGGTATACACGTCGGCATTCCAACTTCCATCCTGAGCGAGATTCTAGAGCATGAGATGAAGTCGAGTTGTTTGTTCCAGCTGCCTCGAGGACACCGGCGTATTATGCGAACGCCTCGATGCCGTGCGCCACCATGATAAAAAATTGAATTTAATCGATCAATGTAATGACCCCGCATGAACGATCCTGGGTGAAGGCCATCGGGGAGATTTTCACTTGCCACCTCGGGATTATGTTTCACCTGGGCACATCGACGAGTTTAGTTTGGTCTGGAGCACAATGCCTGCAGGGGAGCTTCGCTTGACGCCCCGCTACATTAGACTCAAGGTATCTAGTTCCCGATCGCAAATAAGTGCAACCTTTACGACCCTACATGCAGTTGTCCGTAGCAGTAACAAAGGGATCCATGGAAGAGAACCATATTCAGAAGCAATATGGCCGAAAGAGGGGTGAGCCATATATAGCTAGCTTTCAGTATCTATATATTTACCATGACTTTATAATCCCGTCCAAGATATCCGATTTGAATTTCTGCATTGGTGCGGTTGAACAACGGGAGGGAGGCCGAGTTATCTGATGAGCAACGCGGTGAGGAAGCAAAATGTGATGATATCGAAAAAGGCCATCAATATATCTTTAGCCGGCTCGACAAGCACAGGTATTGCATAACATCATAATTCGAAGGGTTGCTGCAGGGTATTGAGCTGACCTTTGATAACTGTCATTCTCTTGTCCTCATCTCAGGTCTGGGTGATATGCCTATCTACCATAAGTCACTGTGTGACGGCAAGAGCGCTAGGATGCAACTACTGACCTTTATTGTTGGATGCGGGCCTTAAAGTATTTGAACCCAGTCTAGGTACCTTACTATGTCACATTGCTTCGCTAGCCTTCGATGTTAAATCATAATGTATCATCACCAAGAGTCGTTACCCGTCGCCCCAGCATATCCAGGAAGACAAGGCTGGGTCAAGTATTAACCCTTTTATATTCAGAACCTCGGTTGTAAGCCCTGCCGCTGTTGGTTGAAGGATGGAGATCCTACGATATGAGAAACGTTGCTAGTATGTGTATACCGATTGTCAGTATAATTTATCTGCTCCATCCATTTATACGCACCGCTTCAAGGCTCATTTTGGGCACAAATGCACAAATGCAGAGTAACGTTTAAATAACAAACGAAGAACGATCCAATTCGTGTTATCTGGTTCTGTGCCGCAATGCTCCCGGACCAAACAGCTACGACCAGCAGACCCTGCTCTCTCAAGTCGCTCTTGATGGGTCTATATGGGATCTATCAAGTGAATTATGGGATGTCTACTGTTAGAAGATAGACGCTTGGGAGGTTGGTCGGCTCATCCAACTCCGGCAATCTCACTATTAAAATTGGCCGTATTATCTAATTAGAGGGATGAAATATGCGGCGGAAAGGAGATCATGCACTATTATCTCACCGAAGAGAGTCTAATCAGGGGAGGCACCTGTGTCAGTGTTGAGGGCAGGCCATATCATCAAAACATTGCGATAGGATGCAACAAATGTTCTAGATGTCACCAAATCTTATGTGGAAGTCCAAATATAATGTGAAAGACTACGATGATCACTGCCAAATCTAGCGCCTGCGTCGTCACCCCGTGACATGTGGTCCAATTTTGCAGTCGCCGGCACTGTTTGCTGGTATCATTGCATCACATCGTCACACGCTAATGTCGGTGCCTTCGGGGCCAGGTTCATATAGAGAGATGTTTTCCTTTGGGCTGGGACACACTCTTCTTGTCGACAGTGCACTTGTATCCAACAATTACCTAACCATATTAAGAGCTCCCTCCGAAGATCAGGAGCAATCCAAGGAGGATCGAAACCCGTGAGCTCTGTCGGCGAAGATATCGCTTGGCAGAATATCAATAGGTCAACTGTTTCGGCTATGGTGAGTATATTCTCCTTGCCGTTGATAGTGACCGCATCAATATTACAAAGAAGTCATTTCGAGACGAAGACGTAATCCAGCTAGTTATGGCCATCAAATTGAAGAGCAGCCTTCAGCGGAGGTCGATCTGATGGCTGCGAGTTGTAATATACTCCGAAAGATGGACGCCTCGTCAGTCCCAGCTAGATCGCAACGTAGAAAGATATGTTCACCAGCTAACCTGTGGGTACTACTCGAATACCCCAAGTGCGAACACGCTTGGGATACGTCCATGCTTTTAAAACACAGTCTTAAAGAGAGCTCAGTGATCCACGGTCTGAACACCATGAATTGTCAGCGATGCCGATTTCAATTGCAGCTTCACATAGCGGAGGAACAGCCGGCCGCGATAAGGGAATTCGGCGCATTTGATACGGAGGCAATTTGGCAGGAAGTCGCAGATGATGTCCATCCCAACAAAGGGATTATGGGTGAGCTTTGGTGGCTCCTCTAAGAGCCTCCTAGCGGGGTGCATCACCGAAGGGCCCGCCGAGGTTGGAACTGAATGTGCTGGAACCAAATACAGAGGCAATGAAAGCTCACAGTCATCTGCCGCACACGCATACAGTTGTTCTCGCCTACAATGGCATCCATAGCCCAACAATACAACCTACCGGAACCTAGAACCCCAAGAGGCAGGCAGCATCATTGGAGACAATCTGATGATCTACGCAGCTTCAATCTGGGCATTTTTTACCCTAAATGGAGGTATCAAGAGGGTCGAGGGTCGAGGCTCATATTCTGGACGACGGAGAGGAAAGGAACGTGTTCCCGACGGCGTTCTTCGTTTCCGTCACCTCAGGGTTTTTATTTGTTTAACCGAAATGCATTTTATAGGTTTTAGACAAAGTACACGAAGAATGGAACGAAGGCAGAAAGATTAAACGAATCACGCCGCGATAACGACCCAGCTCTATGGCACTGAGTAGGAAGTCATGCTCTGGGGGTGATAAGAGGAGGCTTCTAAGTTAAAGATACACTACTTGAGGTACACCAGATATGAACTCACAGTGTCCCTGGTGTTCGGGGTGGTGGCAAAGTATGGCGGATGTCTACTCGAAGCGAGCGAGCTAAGCAAGAGAGCAAGTGTGATCGCGGTATGAGTTGATATGCAATTGCGAGCTAGGTTGGGATATCAGACTTACCAACGAGTCGGTCAAGTCAGCGACGAGGACGACGAAAGAGTCGAGCTGGGGGACGCGGAACACCATGGTTGTAGATTTAAAGCTTGGGGGTGTAGATGGATGATGTGAGAGTGTGAAAGGGGGTTTGCTTGTTGATGGAGAGCATTGATGGCTCAGAATCCCATCTGCTTATATACCATGACAGGCTATCCGACGCAGGCATAGACATCGGCATTCTAATTTCCATCCCGAGCGAGATTCTAGAGCATGAGATGAAGTCGAGTTGTTTGTTCCGGCTGCCTCAAGGACACCGGCATATTTTGGGGGAAGCGGGGATTACTATTGCGGTGGCATGCGAACGCCTCGACGCTATGCGACACCACGGTGAAAATTGAATTTAATCGGCCAATGCAATCACCCTGGATGAACGATCCTGGGTGAAGGCCATTGGGGAGATTTTCACTTGCCACCTCGGGATTATGTTTCACCTGGGCACATCGACGAGTTTAGTTTGGTCTGGAGCACAATGCCTGCAGGGGAGCTTCGCTTGACGCCCTGCTACATTAGACTTGAGGTATCCAGTCCCCAATCGCGAATAAGCGCAATTTTTGCCACTGTACATGCGGTTGTCCGTAGCAGCAACAAAGGGATCCATGGAAGAGAACTATATTCAAAAGCCATATGGCCGAAAGAGGAGTGAGCCATATATAGCTAGCTTTCAGTATCTATATATTTATCATTACTTAATAATCCCCTCCAAGACGTCCGACTTGAATTTCCGCATTGGTTCAGTTAAACAACGGGAAGATCTGATAGGCAATGCGGCGAAGAAGCAAAATGTGATTATATCATAAAAGGCCATCCACGTATCTCAACCGGCTCCACAAATATAAACATTGATAATTTGCATGACATCATAATTCAAAGAGTTCCCAGAAAAGCATTGAGCTGACCTTTGACAACTGCCATTCGCTTAGCTCTAGGTTATATACCTACCCACCGCTCAAGAACTATCCGTCACCATACTGATTGGGAAGTCACTCGGCATGCTCGTAGAGAACCACCACCACCACAACCCATCGACCACTCGACGTCGCCAACCCGCTTCACTATTAGCTACCATGAAACCTATATACGCAGCGGCCTGGGAAGCAGCCAAAAATTCAGAAGTTGTTAGGCCACCTCTCCGTCGTCATCACACTCATAGGGACAGCAGTAGCCGAAGCATCAAAGTTATATCCTTCGTGCCTTGCGCGTCCACAAACCAGGATTTTATCTTATGGGACATTTCTACTGCATGTTAGGTTCGTATATTTCACAGTACATTCTTGCACCCTGACCGACGGTGGCATAGAGAGACCCTGGCCTCAGGGATCCTTCATGACCAAATATATATAACTTCTTCCCGCTCACAACTCATTTGACTCTTGCTATCAGCTTGTCCTTTTGTTTTGTCAGGCCGGGATTGAGAGAACAAGTGAAAATTGCCGGGCGCACTACTCACAATCTATCAGTGCATATCGTGAAAACATCGCGATAGGATGCAATAATGTTTTAGAGTCTTATGTGGAAGTTGAAATACAACGAGAAAGACTACAAGATGATCACTGCCAAATCCTAGCGCTTGCATTGTCGCTCCGTGACATATGGTTTATTTTGGTAGTCGCCGGCACTGTTTTCTGGTATCATTGAATTTCTCCAAGCCTGCATCATATCGTCGCACGATGACGTCGGTATCTTCGGAGTCAGGTTCATATAAAGAAATCTTTTCCTTTAGGTTGGGATACGCTCCTCTTGTCGACAGCGCACTTGCATCCAACCAATACCTAATCGTCTTAAGAACCGTTTCTCGTCCGTCTTACATAATCCCCAAAGAGCGCCCTCCGAAGATCAAGAGCAATCCAAGGAGACTCGAAACCCGCGAGCTTCGTCGGCAGAGGTACCTTCGGTGAAGGTCGATCTGATGGCTGCAAGTGATAATGTACTCTGCAAAGTGGGCGTCCGGTCAGTCCCAGCTAGATCGTAACGTAGGAAAGTATGTTTACCAGCTAACCCGTGGGTACTACTTGAACACCCCAAGCGCGGATAAGCTTGGGGTATGTACATGCTTTTAAAACACAATCTCGAAGAGAGCTCAGTAATCCACGGTCTGAACACCCTGAATTGTCAGCGATGCCGGTTTCAATTGCAGCTTCACATAACGGAGGAACAGTCAGCCGCGATGACGGAATTCGTCACATGTGATACGGAGGCAATATGGTAGGAACTCGCCGATGATGTCCATTCTAACAAGAATTAGAGGTGGGCTTTGGTAGCTCCTCTTGGTGGGGTGCATCACCGAAGGTCCGCTGAGGTTGGAACCGAATATGCTGGAACCGAATACAGAGGCAATGAAAGCTCACAGTCATCTGCTGCACACGCATACAGTTGTTCTCACCTGCAACAGCATCCATAGCCTAACAATACAACCTACCGGAACCTAGAACCCAAGAGGCAGGCAGCACCATTGGGGACAACCCGATGATCTACATAGCTGCAGTCTGGGTATTTTTGACCCTAAATGGAGGTATCGAAAGGGTCGAGGGGTCGAGGCTCACATACTGGACAACGGAGAGGAAAGGAACGTGTTCCCGACGGGGTTCTTCGTTTCCATCACTTCAGGGGTTTTTAGAGCCGAAACGCATTTTATAGGTTTTAAAACGAAGTACACGATGAATGGAACGAAGGCAGAAAGGTTGAAACGAATCACGCCGCGATGACGACCCAATTAGGTGGCATCGAGTGGAAAGTCATGCTCTGGGGGTGATATGAGGAGGGTTCTACGTTAAAGATGCACTACGTGAGGTACACTGGATATGAACTCACAGCGCCACGGATGTTCGGGGTGGTGGCAAAACGTGGCAGATGTCTACTCGAAGCGAGCGAGCTACATAAGAGAGAACGTATGATCGTGGTATGAGTTGATATGTAATTGCGGGCCTAGGTTGGGACATCAAAGACTCACCAAGGAGTCAGTCAAGTCAGCGACGAGAACGACGAAAGAGTCAAGCTGGGGGACGCGGAACACCATGGTTGTAGATTTAAAGCTTGGGGGTTTAGATGGATGATGTGAGAGTGTGAAGGAGGATTCGCTTGTTGATGGAGGGCATCGATGGCCAGAATCCCATCTGCTTATATACCACGACAGGCCATCCGATGCGGGTATACGCGTCGGCATTCCAACTTCCATCCCGAGCGAAATTCTAGGGCATGAGATGGAGTCGAGTTGTTTGTTCCGGCTGCCTCGAGGATACCGGCATATTCTGGGGGAACGCGGGGATTACTATTGCGGCATGTGAACCCCTCGACGTTATGCGACACCACGGTGAAGATTGAATTTAATCGACCAATGTGATCACCCCGGATGAATGATCCTGGGTGAAGGTCGTTGGGAAGGCATTCTATGTTTTACTTGCCACATTGGGATTACGATTCACCTGGGCCCATCGACGAGATTGGTTTGGTCTGGGAGGACAACGCCTGCAGGGGAGCTTCGCTTGGCGCCTTGCCATATTAGACTCGAGGTATCCAGGCCTCCATCGCGAAATAAGTGCCACTTATACGACCATACTTGGGGTTGTCCGTAGCTGTAACAAAGGGATCCACAACAGAGAGCCATATTCTGAAACGAAGACGGCTGAAAGAGGAGTGGGCCAAATATAGCTAGCTTTCAGTATCTATACATTTATCATTACTTTATAATCTTTATCCAAGACATCTGACTTGAATTTCTGCATTGGTGCCATTGAAAGCCGACAGATTTGATAGGTGGTGAAGAAGCAAAATGTGATTATATCGCGAAAGACCATCAATGTTATCTTTAGCCGGCTCCACAAACACAAAATGAGATTGTATGACATCATAATTCGAAGAGTTTCGGGAAGGCATTGAGGCGCTGAACCTTTGCCAACTGCCATTCTCTCGTCCTCCTTCAGGTCTAGGTGATATGCCTCTCCACCGCCCGAAAACCATCCGTCACCATAGTGATTGGGAAGTCACTCGGCGTGCTCGTACAAACGAGAAGACCTCCACCACGTCGATCACCCGACATTGCCGACCTACTTCACCACTCGCAACCATGAAGCCGATATGCGCAGCGACCTGGGAAGCGGCCAAAAGTTCGGAAGTCGTTAGGCCACCCCTCCAGCGTTATCATAGCTCAGACACTCCAAGCGACAGCAGTAGCCGGAGCATCGAACTTATATCATTCGTGCCTAGCACCCCAAAGCTTGTAGAGCCGACTATGATCGCCTTCGCACCGCTCGTTACAATGGATAACGTGGCTGAGATCGAGCCGCCACTCGGCGAGATATATCTTCCTGGAAAGCCTATCGTGTCTCATAACCATCGCGCATTAGAGAGGTATGGAACGTTCTTCCTATTCCCAAAGATTCTGGAAAAAAGATAACTTACAATTGCATAGATTTCAGAAGTGGGAGAGGGACAATCGACCGTACATTGGAAGGATGAGCACAAGGCAACGGTGGGACCTTTACATATCCGATCGAGACTTGAATGCATTCAAGAAGGCAACAGCTTCTTCAAATACCCCCCTCACCCCAAATCAGCCTCCGCATACGACCACAGCCCTCGTCCAGTGAAGCAACATGGACATTGGATTGCTATTCCTGAAGTAAGACTAACCCAATGTCTAACCAGTTCATTATCTAACGGCATGATGATTAGAGCAGTGGTCTCTACCACGTCCGGCTGAGGCACGAACTATATGACCAGCCTACACATGTCCTCCGAGAAATCCATTGTGTTTCTATACCCATTTATGGCATCTATCATCTGCTGCTACAAAATCAGTCTGGAGCGCGTCGAGAGTGATGAAGGGAATGTGAAGATGGTCTACACCAATAGCCTAGCTCACTCTTGGCAAAACTGCATGCCGTTTGGGATCTGGACCGCAAATTCAAGGCGAGAACACTGCTCACCCAATTCAGGAGTAAGTCCTTCCAAGATCAATACCAATAATGGGGCCGTATCCCTACATAGCGATTGTGCCATGGCTGAGGCCACCTATCTTGGCAACTCGGTCAACAATGCGCAAGCCTGCTGTCGCCACACAAACCCATTCGTCATACACTAGACTCAGATAAGCTCGGAGGCGAGATCGCGATAGAACTCGTGCCAGCGGGTATCAAGGGTTACCTTTGCAGAAAGGGGGACCCCACGATGAGTGATAGTGCATCCAAATACCCGCTGCTTCTTTCTAATGTCGGTGAACTCAGCCAACCCTTTAAAAAAAACAGCTTAATAGCATTGCACTAACAAAGGGCCTCGACTTGCCAAATCGGTTCACAGACTTATGATAACACGTGCACTCCAAGTCAAGTTATGGCAATCAGAGTAGTCGAGGCCTCAGCGTAGATTAGAGCATGTGCCACTTAGAAAACGAGGTTTCCGCTCTTCCTTTATCCACGCTTGTTGGAGATCGTCACTTATAGTACCCGATTTCACCTGGGTACAATTGGGTCAACGCCTCTGGAGCTTTCTCAACATATATCGTTGAGTATCATAAGTTAGAGATTCGTTGGCAGGGGTCGTCAATCGGAAAGCTACCCTAGCTACACTGAAGGGGCCCAGTCGTAAAGGGTGTCCGTAGAAAGCACCATTCTGAGGCGTAAAGGTTCATGAGAACCCTTGCACATTGACTTCAAGAAGGTGGGCCTCCACACATCTAACATGCTTCTCAAGGTGAAATCCCATTATATTGCTGATTGAGAGAACATTCATGCTCAAACAACCTTGGGGAACTAATGTAGTGGAGGCAGAATGAGGAGCTCGGCTCCCAGGGAGTGGTTCATGTCGTGCGTGTGGTCAATCATTCCCCGTAGGGTGCATCTGCGCCGCAGTTTAAGATCCCGGCACAAAGAGAGCAATTTCGGCAAGACGGATGGAATGCTAGAAATAACAGATAAGGGATAAGGGATCAATTGAAGTGCCGAATTAGGTTTTGAAATCACCAAACACCAAATAAGCGGGGGAATGCCGAGGGATGTGATAGCCTGAAACAAACAAGCGACAGGGTCAGAGATGTACAGCATTGACGGGAGCACGGCCATTTGCCATTAACGGGGCCGGTCAGGGACGAAGCTGCCGTTGAATGGCACATCTCGCCACCGAGAAGTCTCGCGGCTGAATGTTCAATTGATTTGAATTTTTGAAATCGAGAGTGGACCCTGAGATGGCCTCACCCCGAGCAGCCCAGCGGTACGGCAGGGTAGACCGGTTATGACAGGAGCCTCGTTGCGATTGTGGAGGGAAAAAGAAAGAGAGCCAAATGGGCACTCTCCCACCAATCAAACTCGTCGACGTGCCTTAGCTGAAACGTAATCCCGATGTGGCAAGTCGAGTACCGAATAACTCCTCGATGGCACCCCACCCACAATCATACACAGAATTCATACGGGGGATGATTATATTGGCTATTTTCATTTCATATTCATCGTCGTGCCACGTAGCGTCGAGGCGTTTGGCATGCGGCAACGATCCTCCCCGCCTCGATCTTCTTGCCGAGCCATGGGATGCCGGTATCCTCGAGGCCAGTTGGAGCGGAAGCCAGAGGACCGTCGACCTCCCTTTGTGCAGTTGAATCAGGCATCTAGGTTGAGAGTTGACGTTGGATTGCCGATGTCTATGCACGTGCCGGACGGTTCGTCATGGTATATAACCAGGCAGCGAGTCTGGCCAATCTACTCAACCAGTCAAGCAAACTCCTCTCATACACACACTCTCATACCAAATCCCACAAACCCCAAGCTCTAAATCAACAATCATGGTGTTCCGCGTCCCCCAACTTGACTCTTTTGTCGTCCTCGTCGCTGACTTGACCGACTCGCTCGTAAGTCTTCGATGTTTCTTTTAACCTAGCACATAATCAGACGCCCAACTGACTATTACACCTATTGCCTCTTTTTCAGCTTGCTCGCTTCGAGTAAACGTCCCCAACGTTCCACCACCACTGCAACCATTTCTGGCACTGTGAGTTTGGCCTCGCTGCTGTCCGATGCCCCTTCAACACTGGTTGTGTACTAATCAAGTCCTCCTTTAGTGATCTCCAGGACGCGTCTCTCCGCCCAAGACCATGTCCGAGGTGCAGATTGGTTGACCCATTCGATTTCTCCCCTTCGTTCCATTTCTTCTTGTAGTTTGTTTTAAACCCTTAAAATGGCCTGAATTAAATACTTCGATGTTGCCGTCTTCTTACTACCTGTGACACAAACAAAGAGGCCGCCGAATCCTGAACACGCTGCTTCCACCATCTTTTCCTTTCCCTTCTCGCCCAGTATGCGGGACTCGACCTTCGACCTTTATCATATGGCCGCCTAAATGAAAAATTCGACCTGCAAGCTGCATGGCCCATAACAGCGGTAAAATTAGCAACAGAATCGCCTGCCCCATGACACTTCGAGTAGTATGGTTGGACCACTAATGGTAAGAATAACTGTACACATTGGACGATGTTAGACCAGGCCTTCCGTTACCCTGATTCTCGTTTCCCCGTCTCAATTCCTAGTCTGAGGTATCCCGCCAACAGGCCTTGGATCGAGGAGCCACAACGCAAAAGGCACTGACGAACTGGATGAACACCGAATTCCGCTTCCAATTCCTTGCTGCTTTTCACAGCCACGCGAGGCGGAATTTTTAGTCTCAATGTCAGCGGCGGATGCTACTGGGACGAGCAGACCGACGAAGACCCCAATGAAGCGGTTACCTTGTCGCTAGCATAACAGTGCTTGCCTCAAAAATTACGCAGACAACGGCAGGGTGCCCATCTTCTGGTTCCGCGCTTGAGGGTAGTTCCTAAATTATATCCAGGGACTCGCGGGATGTGCACGCGGGTCGTCCAACGTCAAGCCAAATCTGGAGACCGATGACCACCTATTCAACGGCCCCGCTCAACACCCGATTTCCCATCTCGGCGGGGTGGTCTGGGTAACGTCCGATCTCATTGATGGATTTTTTCTCCAAGATGTCCTTAGTGTAGGGCTGAAACCTTCTGGTCGAGCCTCCAGAGATGTATCTGGCGCTTTGGCCCATTTCCTTACAGTCACCGCTTGTCATTTCTGGATTTTCCATATTTAATCCTGATTACCGGACTATCAACATTCGAAGGCGTGGTTTATGAGACAAGGTGCCCACAAAGTGGCCGACGGCTGTCGTGCATCTTTTCAAACTGGACTATCGGCACCCACGCCTCACCTGAGATTTTTACTTGTACGGTTGAAGTACTAACTGCCTAGAATGCTATTATCCTCATCATTATCACCCAGAAATCCTAATAGTTTCTGCATTCAGTGTCCCCTCGCGATGTTCTGGAGATCGTTGCTCGATGTGAGACAACTCATCCTCACTGAGGGGCCTATCAACCAGGTTGTCGAACCCAAATTCTCTTCGTGGCTCTAGCTGGTAGATCAGGAGACGCTAAGTGTCCATACATCCTCACTCCTATTACAAGCTTGGCCGGACTCCCACTAGGTATTGCATGATGAGTCCCAGACTCCAATCTTCACCAAAAGATCGTAATTATGCTAGCGAAGAAGCAGCATCTACGACAGATTAAGCATGACCAACGATCGTCCTCGGCTCATACGGCTCGTCAATTGATTTGATCTCGTCTTCTGTGAGCTTCACATGGACGCCAGCTAATTGAAACATACAAATAGCGAATCAGGTGTGAGAACACAGGACATCCATCATAAATGAAATCCAGCAAAACATTACGTACCTACAAGATCCTTGAGCTTATCGACGCTGGTCGTCCCAATAATAGGTGCTGTGATAAATGGCTTGGAAAGCAACCATGCCACCGCAACCTGAGCCATGCTGACCCCGCGGGCTTTGGCAATGGAATCGACCCTAATTATGAGACAAGGTCAGACTGCTGGACATCGGTTCAAAATCCTCTTCAGTGAGACACACACCTTTCATTGATCTTGACAATGAACGGGATCTTCTCGGGGTCCCCGGCGTACTCATTAGTGAACCTAACCGAACAATCCAAGTCAGGAACACTAGACACAGCGGCGACGGTGATACACTCACGCCTTATGCTCCGTCCCTCTAATTGATTCAGCGGTGTTGATAGGTCTGGTCAAGAAGCCCATAGCGAGCGGTGACCACGGTATCATCCCAACGCCGAGGTCCTGAATGAGGGGTACCATCTCCCGCTCTTCTTCGCGATACACGGCATTGTAGAAGTTCTGAATAGATATGAACTCAGTGAGGTTGTTCCCACGAGCGTAATTCTGCATCTTGTGGACTACAAAACGAATGGGGCGTGAGTGTCCACCGACATGGAAATCCGACAAAAAATGCATCTTACACTGCCAGGCCCAACACGACGACATGCCAATATAGCGAGCATATCCTGCCTTGACGACGTCATGAAGTGCTTGCATTGTCTCCTCTATCGGTGTGTCGTAGTCAAATCGATGGCCTAGGCCATGTATTGGACTCAACCCTATCGAACCTTCATGGAAAATATCGAGAGAATGGCTTACATTGTAGAACGTCGACATAATCGAGCTGTAGGCGCTCCAAGGAGTGCTTGATGGAGTCAAAAATGTGCTAAAGAACCACGTGAGATTAGCCACTAACAAACAGATTATAAGAGCCGAGGCTGTACCTTTCGACTGAGACCATACCGGTTCGCATAACGCATCTTATGACGCTCTTCGATCGAAGCACGAACCAAAAGTTGGCCATGAACTTCGTCGTTGACCGGATGTCTGACTTTGGTCATCACCACGATCTCATCCCTCGGGAGTTTATGTTGTTTGATGGCCTTTCCAAGGATCACTTCCGAGAGACCATTGCTATATACGTTGGCGGTATCGAATGTATTGATCCCGAGATCGTATGCGAGTTTGATATGTTCGATTCCTGAAGGCGGATCGTGGAAAGACGGACGGTAATCAGGTCAAGACTACGTGGGCTCTGATTTGAGAGCTGAATATTGGTATTCACCTTCCGCTTCAT
Source organism: Tulasnella sp. JGI-2019a (assembly GCA_019633535.1). NCBI lineage: Eukaryota > Fungi > Basidiomycota > Agaricomycetes > Cantharellales > Tulasnellaceae > Tulasnella sp. JGI-2019a. The sequence continues at coordinate 11,345 of WSUE01000080.1, read as the reverse complement.
CGAGGGTCCATGAGCCCATGCTCGAGCTCCCATAGCTCATGCATCCTCTAGCAATTGACAGTGCAGTGTTGGATGTGTGACAAGAAACGAGACTCTAAACGGTAATTCAAAGCTTACAAGATCAGTTTGGAGACCTTCAGTCCAGACTTTCCCAGCCGAGAGTACGGCATGTTGTTCTCATGGATAGTAGGCATGGGGCGATCTATTGAAAAAACATCCGTCAGTCAGTCAGGATCGTGTACCCAAGGAGAGAGATTATTTCTACTCACAACTCTTGGGCTTTTAGCTTCGTTTCTCAAATTGTGTGACGTGGTTTTGAGTTACACAGAAGGCTCGCCTTTATATATTTATTGGTCTTGTTCTGCAGCGCGGAAGGTGGCACCTCCACGTTGTGAGAGCCTCCACTTCAAGTGAACACCTCCACTCTCCAGACCGAAGACAAACCCTGTCGAAGGTCCACATACATTTCTCCACCCTCCATCGATTATACTTTGGGATCGGTGACTCCTGCGGCTCCGGGATTGGCAAACGGGTGTAGTAGAGGTGAGGGGCTCTAATCCTCGTGAGTATGAGGACTTGAACCTCCCTCACATAGCGGGTGTTGATGTAGGACTATGATTGCGAACGACTGCCTCGATCGTTTAGTGTGTCGACTTTCAAATGCTTCAGTTGATATATCTACAGTGTTTAGGTCTCATTTAGCAAGAGACTCCGTTATTGCGTATCCCGAATGAGAGCGATTGATTTTTGAGTAAAGATTTGTGGAATGAGTTTCACAGTAATGAGAGCAGTCCTTGCGTCTTGCTGACGTAATATATTCGTTGTAATCACGCGACACCATGACGCTGATTGCAATACTACGAAGTGGCTGTAATTTAGTTCCTAACCTGGAAAGGGGGATTACCAAGATTTAGTTAGTCAAAGCTTGCGCACACAAGACGGACTATAGCGCTCGTAACTTTTGCTTTGCTTCTAAATAGCGTGGAAAATGCAAGAGTTCGCCCTGCAGTGGTACCTCCACTTTGTGAGACCTCCACCTCCACCACCAAAGGCAAACCCCCAATGAAGGTCCTCACATGCATTCCTCCGCCTTCCACAGACCGGTCGTACTTTGGGACGGCAGTATGTGGATGTGGGGAAGGTGGCAGAAGCGGCACTGGCGGTCGACTTTGGGCATATTTATCATCCTGCACCATGAATTTACCGAACGCTTTTAAGAGCAGTTATATCCGGGTGTGACCCCCGAAGCACTCGGTGATGTTAACGTTGGGCTACTGAGAGTAATGTGAAGCTAGTTGGCATTTAATATGACGAGAGTGCCCTCAATCCTTGTCCTCATGACACCCATACCACTTTCACCAGAGCTGCGGACCCGCATCATCAAAGGACCAGTTTCGACCAAATATCTATTTGGATAGCAACTTGAAGAAGACAGTCGCTATGCATATTCCACCTGTGTCTTGTCAGATCCGTAGCCTCCGTAGACAGTTGAGACTGGAACGCCTGGTTAATGTTTCAAGGCCTTTAATGGTGCAGAGCGCATCAAAGAGTCTTAAAAACAGGTTCTATCTTACGTAGCAATGCGAAGGACCCTGTAATCAATAGCAATAAGGACTTGGGCGTATTAATAAGATGGTGGAATCCTAATCTGTTCGCGCGCAGTTATAACGTCGGCGCCCAGCCCTATGCGCTTCCTATCACGAGCAGCGCGTTCTGTATCCCTTACTGCGTTAACTGTCTTAGCCCCAGTCCTCCGGTTAAACATTTCAGGCTTGGATGAAACGAGTACAACCTAGTTCGGTGCCCCAAAATCCTTCGTGTTGAGAGAGGTTTCTTTCTCAATACAGTGTTTATACCGCAATTCATAGTAACATTGTTTTGAGAGTTACATCTTGATGGGACAAGGTTTACATGTGCCCCACGATCGGCCTCGGCTCGTATGGGTCGTCAATTGATTTGATCTCTTCGGTAGTAAGTTTTAGGTGAACTCCAGCTGAGTGGAAGCAACAATATTAGCCCTCTAGCAGAACAAGTCGCCTTTCATCAATTTAAGAACGCACCAACGAGATCATGAAGCTTCTCGACACTCGTTGTACCGACAATGGGAGCGGAAACGAATGGCTTAGAGCACGACCAGGCCAGGGCCACCTGAGCCATGCTCACGTTCCTTTCTTTGGCGATTGCCACAACTCTGCATAAAGCCAGATTTGACTGCATGGGTCCCACACGGGAATATAAATGAAAAGCTCAAATTTTTCAAAGGGGCTTACCGTTCATTGATCGTTTTCATGAACGGCCACTTTTCGTGATCACCAACGGCATACTTTCCAAAGCTAAGGCGGATAGACACCGAGGTCAGCAAAAAAAAATAAAAAAATATAGAGACAGGTAGGAAGCAACTCACTCTGTGCCCCCTCGTGTCGTTTGTTCGGTGACCGGCCTCGTCAAGAAGCCTCGAGCCAAGGGTGACCAGGGAATGACTCCAACCCCAAGATCTTCGCATAGTGGGATCATCTCCCTCTCTTCCTCTCGATATGTGGCGCAGTGATAATCTTGCATCGATACGAACTCCGTCAGTCCACGTGCTCTCGCATAATTTTGCATCTTGTGGACTGCAAAGCGGTATGGTTAGCTTTAGCAAAAGCCAAACGAAATTCGGCTGGTAGCTTACATTGCCAAGCGTAGCAGGACGACATTCCGATATACCGAGCGTAGCCTGCCTTGACGACATCGTGCAGAGCTTGCATGGTCTCCTCGACTGGGGTATTGGCGTCGAAGCGATGGCCTAATACATTAATCGATTTAACTCAACATGCGTGAATGGCATCGGCGATTAAACAACGTACACTGATAGATGTCAACATAGTCAAGCTGCAGACGCTCAAGAGAGTGCTTGATGGCCTCGAAGATATGCTAGACGGATGCGACAAATCGACAACTAGACCCCCCGATTTGGATTCGGTATTTTCCCCCTTACCTTGCGACTGAGCCCATATTGGTTCGTGTACCTCATCGAATCCAGCTTCTCCGGGCTCTGGCCCACGACCGCAGGGCAGTTCGGATCCCGGTTGAAGGGAAAGTACGTCTTCGTCATGACAACAATCTCATCCCTAGGAAGGTTATGCTGCTTGATGGCTTTACCAAGAACGATTTCAGGTAGTCCGTTGCTGTAGAAATCCGCCGTATCAAACGCGTTGATCCCGAGATCATACGCCAGCTTGATGTGCTTGATACCTTTCTCAGACGAAATGAAATAGCGTTCTCTATGTCGGTCTTTGCGTATGTTCACAAAACTCATTGACGCAGTGATCTTACCTTCCTCTTCGCCGAGTGCCCATTCCTGCCATGTGGTGCTTCCATAGCTCATACATCCTCTATTCAAGAATGTGCATTCAGTATCCCACCTCTCATTCCATATCCAACGAGAACCAAACTTACAATATGATTTTCGACACCTTTAGCCCTGACTTGCCGAGTCGGACGTAGGGCATGTTAACCTGTTTAACCTTATTTTGAGACATTGTGGATTTTAGGATTAAATTATATTCCTATACAAGATAGTACTGCATGGAATTAGTTTCTAAATAATATAAACTTGGATGTTACTGAGGTACTTACCGCGCTGTTGATAGTAAGAATGTTTCTTACGATTTTCAGCCTTTATATACCTTGCATAAGCAGCTCAGAAGCATCCTCCACTCTGGTTTCGTCAAATCAGGCAGTGACTTCAAGTGGAGGTGTGGGAAGTATACGTGTTCCCTCCACCAAACATCCTATCGACGGGCCGATTCAGTGATGCAAATCATCTAGACCGGTTAAACGTATACTTGCATTATAGAATACCGTTGAATTGGTTTGTGAAACTTTTCATATTGCAATTTAATGAGTTCATTGCCAGCAATGAGTCATCCAGAGCAATTGGCTCAATTGTTCATATCCGATGATACAATCAGGACATACAGATGATGGGATCCAGTGAAGGCTACAGAAAGCATTGGTTGATCCAACCCCCACGCGATTAGGTTTCGACATATATCATGCCGAGGCTCCATTGATCTGGGCAAGCTGCCGAACATCATGCAGTATCGGTAGTCAACATCAGTAAAGCATATAGATGTAGGGAAGTAGACCGAGGTAGCGCGGAGCTGGCACATTATTATATCCTGCCCCCAAAATTCACCGAAAGCTTTCAAGAGTAGCCTTGAAGCACTCGATAATGTTGGCGCGTGTTGGAAGGTGAATGATTACCTAATGTGACGACAGCAGTGAATGCCGTACCCTCATCCTCAAAGGGCTCACACCAATGCCACATTCCAATCTTCCCCCAGAGCTGTGGACACACATCATCAAAGAACTAGGTTCAACTAAATATCTGCACAGGGTGGAAAAAGACATGTTTAGTCTCGAAACATGAGATTAAACACAGGTCAAAACATAAGTGCCTCCTTCCTAATGGGGAAAGTCACCTCCTTAATGGAGTAATTTTTTCATTGTTTCAACCAATATTTAATCCCATGTTATGACCTCAAACATGTCTTTTTCCACCCTGTGCCATTCACATATCAACTTAAACCAGGCAGTCACCATGTGCTATTCCACTTGTGTCTTGTCAACCATGCAATGTGTGAACTTGCAGAACCAGTTTTATACTCCAAAGTCTATATCAACCCCTGGGATTTAACAGCATTTGAATGGCTTACTTGCAGTGAGGAGATATTTGATGAGCAGGCAATTGTTGTCCAGTAACATTTTCAGAAAGCTTCATTGATGTGTGTCAATGATTATAACAGTCTTCATCACATATTTGCCACTAATTAGATCATAAGCATTAGACAGAGCCTTGCATTCATTTACTTTGGGATGGATAAATACACTCTTGTTCACATCACCTGCATCCTTCAAGCAGTCTGGGTCAGCCTTAAGTGGCTCCTTCTCCATATTAACTCAAAAGACACTCATGCAACTCCTTCAGAAACTTTTGATACATTCAATGCAGTGCTTCTCAGATTATCCAACCTGGAGGAGTACCATTTGCTTTCATCTGACTGGGCCTTGCAACTCACTTGTGTGATACACTCTGAATCTGCACCATGCTTGCAGAGACTCATAACAGTCCACATCAATATGGAACAAGTGGCAGACATGATTCAAGATCTACTATCTTTATGAGTGTTCATTATGGTGTTTCTGGCAGAAGAAGACTTTCAGGGCATTCACTTCCTGGAAAGAATGTTGGGGATCTTCAGCACCTAGTGGTTATAGTCACTCCTAGCAAGGATTGCTTCAGGCCACCAGAAGGATGATGATGATGAAGCAAGAAGACTCCAGGTATAGTAGCACAGTGGTTGAAATGGGACAGGTTTTGGTATTGAGAGCAACAATAAATGGGAGTATATGGAATTTTCTGTAGGCTATGTCATGCCTCTCACCAAGTTCCAGTGATGGCAATGGTTTAAGAAGTCATGCATTATTCCATGTGTTATTCTATGTGTTTACCTTCCAAACAAAGCTTGGAGCCTCCAGTTATTACATTCCAATTATATCATCTACAAGAACTATTGATCATCATGTATACATTTTCCACTGGCTATGCTCAGTACTCACTTTACTTGTGACATTACCATCTCATCATGGTGCATATCCCTTGCTTCACTGCTCTTTTATCAATCCTACAATGGCCTCCAGCAGATTGTAGAATGTGCCTCAAGAGAGACACTCATGAGCAACTAGCACCATCATCTGTACTGTTGTCAGTCTGGTCTGATCCAGAGCTACTTGCCATCAAAATGAATTCTACCATTGGTTGGTTCCATGCTGAGCAACCTAGGAAAATATTCCAAAGATGTCACTAGCATTATATCATAAGGGTTACCTCCATCATCCAGGTTTACCTTTAGTGCCCTTAATCTACCTTAAGCACCCATGCTCAATGTGCATGTTCAAGTCTCTAAGTCAAAGTTGCCATTTGCCATATCTATGTTCAAGTTCTACACACAGGGCTCAAGTCACTGATCCCTGCAGTCAAGTTCAAGTTCAATGTGTGCATCCTGGATTTTGCCCAGTGGGTGAATCCAGTTCCCACACTTCAGGAAATGCCCTCCTAAGAGTTAGACAGCTCAGCAATCAGTCATTGCTTTGGGCTAGGAGTTGGCTAGTAAACAGAAGCATAGCATAAGCATAGGCAAACCTTCAGAGAGCCTGAGAAGTCTGAGAAAGAACCTGCACACAGCCTTAGGAGAATATGCTGCCCCAGGAGGTAAACATTTGCAAAGGAGTTCCAACATCAACCAGCCTATAGGAATGCCTCAAAGATATCCAGGATGACTGAAGGCTTTAGTCTGCTCAGTCATGGAAGCTCAGACAGCTTTAGGAGGCAAGGTCTAAGCATTGCCATTGGGCAATAGCAAAGGAGGACCATTAGAAGCAAGGCTGTGCATGATATAGACTAGACAGATACTCCTTAAGGTAGTAAAGCAAGGCTGTGCTCTCAGATGTATATAAGTAGGTATGGGGACTTGTCCAGATTCCCCATTGCAATCAATTTGCTTTCCAGTATTCCAGTTCTCTCAGAGCCCTCCCAGCCTCTCCCCTCCAAGCCTTTCATCTCAAGCCCCTCTCCAAGGGTCAGTAAGCCTGAAAGACACATCTCCTCACTTTCCATCCATCAGGTAAAGTCCAGTGAGAACTGACTTTACAGCATACTGAGAGCTGCCCTGCATGCCATAGATGGACCAGCAAGTGCCTGCACACCTATCCTCCTTATTTATTACAACTTTGGTTCTATTTGTGTTGCTATACTACACATAATGCATTCTGGCTTCTGCCTGTCTGGGTCCCACACACTGCTTGACATATGGAATACTAATGGGCACATGTATGACATATTAGAGACTTAGCTCCAGCTAGAGAAAGCATGTCATAGTGAATGGAGTGTGAGCAAGAGTGGTCAGACATTATGAATGGAAGGGGGAAAGTGTTACACACCCACAAGATCTTTCAATGCTGGTTGTCCCAATAATAGTGCTGTGCCACCAGGCCATGCTGACTCCACAAGCTTTTGCAATCAAATCGATCCTAATTGGGAAATATGTCAAAGTGCAGAACTTCATTCCCTGCTCCCTTGTACAAAGGGCACATACTTTTCATTGATCATGATGAGGAACAACATCTTCTCAGGGTCTCTGATGAAGTTATTTAAGGACCTAAATAAGTGATGCATGTCAGGACATTAAACTAAACTTAGTCAGCTCCAGTGATGCACTTATGCCTTATGCTTTGTCCCTCTCATCTACTCAGCAGTGTTGATGTGTCTGGTCAAGAAGCCCATCATGAGAGGTGAGCACAGTATCATCCCTACACTGAGGTCCTGGATGTGGGGTACCATCTCTTGCTTGGCTTCATGATATGCAACATTGAAAAAGTATATGAGCTCAGTAAGGTTCTTTTCATGAGTGTAGTTCTGCACTTTGTGAACTGAAAATGAAAGGGAGAGGATAATGAGAACCTCCTTGAAATGGAGGTGCAATGAATAGGCTAACTCATACTATCAGGCTCAGCACAATGACATGCCAATATAATGAGTATATCCAGCCTTGATGATGTCATGAAGGGCCTGCATCACCTTTTCTATGGGCATGTCACAGCCAAATCTGTGAAGTACAGGTCTGCTACAATGAACATCAGTGATACATTGGTGTTGGATGCTTACACTGTAGAATGTTGACATAGTCAAGCTGGAGTCATTCCAAGGAGTGCTTGATAGAGCTGAAGATGAGCTAAACAGCCATGAGGTTTTAGGTAAGTGAGCCAGGCCAAACCAACTGATGATGTGAGCTTTGAGCTGCACCCTCTGACTGAGACAATACCAGTTCACACAATGCATCTTTATGATGCTCTTCAATTGAGACAGGCATCAAGGTGGGCTATTGATATCATTGTTGACTGGTGTCTGAGTTTTGGTCATCACCATGATTTCATCCCTTAGGATGCTGTGTTGCTCAATGGCTTTCCCCCAGAACCACCTCTGAGAGACTGTTTCTGTATAGATTGACAGTATCAAATGTGTTTATACTGAGATGCTATGTGAGCTTGATATGTTCAATTCATAGAGTGGCAAAATGGCAACCCATCAGGTTGAAGAATTCACTCTGTCTTTTGATGCTGTTCCCTCACCTTCTTGTTGAGGATCCAAGAGGCTGTTTTTGAGCTCTCATGGCTCATGCATCCCTCTGGCGATTGGTAACAGAGCAGTTAGATGGTGTAACAAGAAGCAAGATAAAAACTGACTTATAAGACACATTCAGTCCCAAATTCCCCAAATGGGTATATGGCATAGTGTTCTCTTGGCTGACAGACAGGTGTACAATGTAATTTGAGATCAAGGCATCCCAAGTAAGTGTCACAACCATCAGGGAAGTGACTTAAGGAGCAGAGCAGTGAGCACGGAATTGTGCCTGGAAGGCACAAAACAAGGGCTATGAAGGGCAATGGCATGTCCTGGGGACACACAGCCTTATTGTTCTATTCTATTCCATTCTATGTTGCTTACTGATGTTGTTCTATGGCTTAGTGATATGCAGTCTGATTACTGTACATAATGTGTCAGACTTGTAGGATCACTTAAGTAGCAGCAAAGTGAGGAGGACTGTTCCTCACTTTGCCTCTTGTATATCTCATTCCCTTTACTCTCATCCAAGCTCTTAGCATGCACACTCTGAATATTTCCCAAATGAAGTCACAACAACCACTCTGTGGTTGAAAGACACAGATGAAGAGTGACTTATGTCATCCTCTGCTGTGAACAAAGACATGACCAGATGCTAAGTTGTGACATTAGGTGAAGTCATAACCACATAACTTGTTCTATCAGAACAATGTCAGGAATGGACCCAGACCTATTCAGCATGGGGCCAGTACACCTGCAGCAACTACAAGAACAACTGGAGGAAGAAATCAATGTGGAACAAGCAGGACTGGCCCTGCTGATTCAGATGATGCAACAGCTGCAGGAGCAGTCAATGATCAATAGCCAAAACACACTTATCCAACAACTGCATAGCAACATGCAGAACACACCCCCACCTGTTGTACACATAGCTGCACCAATTGTCAACCTAGCACAGCAACCACAAGCAAGGGGAGATCTCAAAGCAGATAGCCCAGACTCATTCAAAGGGGATTGAGGACCAGCAGCATGCACCTTTCTGCAAAACTCAGCATTGTACTTTCAACTGCAACCTAACAACTTCCCCAATGATGAACAGAAAATCCAGTGGGCACAGCCCATCTTGCAGGAAGTGCTCATTCTGAGCCAACCTCCCTTGCTCAGATTGACCAACTGGGTGGAATTCAAACAGGAGTTCAAGCAGGTGTTCTACAACCCAGACAAGAAGAGAATGGTGGCGAACAAGCTGATGCAGCTTAGGCAGAAGGGGTCAATGGTGGAATATGCATTGGACTTTAGGGAGCTGGTCTCAATACTCAGATGGATGGAACAGACTCAACTTATGCAGACATTCTACACTGGACTCAAAGACCATGTCAAAGATGACATGGTCTCACATGCCAAGCCAACCATGATGGAAGAGCTCATCACCTTAACCATCAAGATCAACAATCACCACCACCAGCACAACCAAGAGAAGAAGAATGCAGGCTGAAAGCACTTACCCCCTTGCAACCCATTGACTGGTACATTTGTGCCAGTGCCACCAACATCTGCAGGAGGGGATGGAGATGGATCAGGGCCCATGGACCTATCAGCTGGTAGGGGGTTCCTGTCCAAGGAGGAAAGGGAGAAGCACATGAAGGCAGGTGCATGTTTCAAATGCAGAAGGAAGGGACATTGGGTGGCAATGTGCAGAGTCAAAGCACAGGTAGCTACAACAGCCAAAGAAGAATCCGATGAGGAATCCGATTCAGGTGACAAATCAGAGAAGAAGAAGAAGAAGGCTAAGGCAGATTTTTGATGAAACCCTTGAAGATAGTTGTGCCCTCAAGGGCTGCAGTTCTGGATACCCTGCTACATAATCATGCCACTCTCAATTCCATGCATTCTGATGAAATTGGCATGCATCTGAAAGTATGAGCAGAACTAGAAACAAACATCACAACCTTCCCCCTTCTCCTGATCGACTCAGGAGCCACCTCCACATTCATCAACCATTGCTACATGGAGAAATATGATATTAAGACAAAGAAATGAGAATTCCCCATGCCCATTCACAACATTGATGGAAGGTCACTTGGGGTAGTAGATTGAGTGGTGGAGGCCACCATGCACATCAGTAGCCACACTGAGAAAATCACCTTCAACATTGCACTGACAGGATGGTATGCAGCAGTACTTGGGATCTCATGGTTACAAACTCACAACCCAAGGATCAATTGGGTTGAGAACCAGATCGACTTCCACAGTGCACACTGCAAGATGAAGTGCCTGGAGGAAGAGGAAGCAACAATTGTCACAGCTGAAGAAGAGGGATAATGGAAGACACCAGTCTCCACAACCCACAAGCATGATGACAAAGAAGAAGCAGAAGTAATCAACACAATTGAAGAAGGGCATAATCTGCTGAAGATGGGACCAAGACCCTGCATAGGATGCAAAGGCATATGGGTGGATGGGATGCCATTCTCATGCTGGGTGTGTCCAATGGAATGGCAGGAGGAAGTCATCATGTATGTAGCTGCAAGTGCTGACAAACCCAAGCTGAAGAACCTCTCAGCACAGATAGCAGCCAAGCATGTGGAAGAAGAACAACTGGCTGACAAGATTGTCCCAAAGGAATATCACAACCTCCTCAATGTCTTTGACAACACTAAGTCAGACACTCTCCTGGCACACAGCAAACACAACATTGCAATTGGCTTCATACAAGATGCAGTGCTTCTGAAGCCCACAGGTCTCTATCCCATGTCAGATGCAGAAAACAAGGAAATGAGAACATGGCTTGATGAGATGCTAGCCAAAGGATTCATCCAACTGTCAATGTCATATTGTATTTGCCCTCATCACCTACATTTGCCCTATGCGACTCCACACCAAGCAAGTACCCATTGGTTTACATTCAACCTTGCAAAGCATGCCAAGTCCCCAAGTCAACATTTGTTATGTTTGTTCATTCCACCTGTGCACCTTGGAAAACCAACATTTCTACATGTTTAAGTATCTACGCGTGCAGAGGAGAAGTCACCGTTAACGGGGTTATGTTCAAGTTCTACGCATGCGCCAAGAAGCAAGCATCCAGGCGAAGTCCGATTCCCACACTGCAAGAAGTGCCCCCTAAGAGTTTAACCACTTGGCGATTGTTCACCACACAGCGATAGGAGCTGCTAATTGGATA
>WSUE01000008.1:304224-376831 GCA_019633535.1 Tulasnella sp. JGI-2019a | reverse complement strand
TTCAACATGTAGAAATGTTGGCTTTCCAAGGCGCGCGGGTAGAATGAACAAACATAACAAATGTTGACTTGGGGACTTGGCGCGCTTTGCAAGGATGAATGTAAACCAATGGGCATTTGCTTGGTGTGAAGTCGCATAGGGCAAATGTAGGCGATGAGGGCAAATACAATATGACAATGTTCTTTAACCTACCTGACGGTCAACTATGTCGACGCGTATAAAATGCTAGACCTCAAGCGATCAGATGTATTGGGAGGACTCATGGACCTTGTCACTCTCGAATCCGTTGCTGTAGCCATCTTGGGTGAAGTTATCGCCAAGTCATACGGCATCGAGCATAGTCGTCCTTGTCTATGCTGACGACTGGTGAGCCTGTTTCTCGCTGTGACCGGATGTACCGAGGTCTCAAGATATGATTAAGGAAGCTTTTGACGTCCATTTGTCGGAGCCGAACATGGGGGGGACATGGAGCAAACAGCACAGCCGACAACCTTCTCAAATGCAGAAGGATTGTGAGAGCCGGCGCGCTTGTCCCATGGCAATGTGACACACAGATTAATTTTTGAATTTGAACACTCTGATTTTGCAACAATCGAGATTCAGTCAACGACTCCCATCATTTGGAGTGATCTTATCACCACTTCTCCTCTGCAGGGCGGAGGTCGAGCTCCCATGTGAATGCCGACTGGTCTTGTGTGGTGAGATACAAATAGGCCTGACACGGGTGAATGGAATGAAACGTCAGGTAACACATATTCATCGAAATGGAGCTGCGTACTTTGGCAATGCTGTCTGGACTCAGCATTCCCGCTGGATTCTCTTGTTTCTCTTTAGAGACATACTGCTTGGATTGTGTTGTCAAGATGACGCCATCGATGATGGCGTGTGCTACCTGTAAATGTGTTCGTTAAGCCATTTATGTTAGAGTACGATAGCAGGGCGGTACAATACTGACATGAATGTGTTGTTTCCCGAACTCTTTCGCCAGACTTTGCGAAAGCGCACGAAGACCATGCTTCCCAGCGGAGAATGCGGAGGTGGTCACGTTCCCTCGAATACCAGCCGTAGCTCCTGTAAAGATCAAAGTGCCCTTCTTTCCTTGTTCATCGGTTCTGATAGATGGTTAATTAGTTATGTGATCCTAAAAGCTGGTGCTATATGCTCACTGAAGGTCCTGAAACGTCAAGATACTCTCTCGCGCGAAAGCGAAGGCTCCGACGATGTTTGTGTCAACACTCTCTTGCATCTCCTGTTCGGTCGTCTCGAGGAAGGGCTTGAATACGCCCTTCCCAGCGTTAAAAATGGTGACGCGGATCTCGGCATCAGGCCAGGTCTGCTTGATCGACGAGAACACGGATTCCATATTCTTTTGGGTATAGGCCTCGACTGGGAAAGGCGCTGTCTACAGGATCAAGCAGAAATGTCAGAAAGTTATGATGGGTACGAAATGAGGAGGGACACGCCTTCCCGCCCTCGGCATTCAGGGAATTAGAGACAGACTTCAGACTGTCCACGCTCCTCGCGATGAGTGCAACTCGATAACCAGACTTTGCAAAAAGCTTCCTATATGAATCGTAAAACCAGTTACCATACTATCGCATAGACTAATTCGACTCGATATCCTACGCAGTTGCAGCTCCAGTTCCTGAGCAAGCAGCGAATCTGTCAACGAGTGGCTGCTTAGCCGAAGAGACTTTGTCCTCACCTCCACCAGCGCCAACACCAGCGAGAACCAAGATAGGGAGTTTTTGAGAGGCCATGTTGATCTGTCTAACTGACCAAGGCGTCTCTATTTATTCGTGATTTCAGGCACCACATCAGTCAGCTTGTCAGTCAGCAGCGTTGTCAGCACTAAACAACATAAGTACTGACGTCACCCGGGCCGTTAAAGCAAGAGATTCTATTACAAGATAACGTGCACATTACATCATATAAGCCCGGTCTTTGACTCAAACTATCCGTTCGAAGGGCCGGATCCTCCATGTCCGGCTTGCGCTGCCATCAGCCTCAGCATATCCGCCGTAAGAGCGCCGCCCATCGGGTTACTCATCCCATTTCCATTTAGGTTTCCGAAGTTCATAGCCCCCAAACCTCCCATACCCTGCATGTTCTGCATCTGTTGCGCAAAGTTACTACCGCCCATGCCCATAGGCATCGCTCCCACGCCTGCATTGGGGTCGAACCCGCCCATCGCATTGAAACCTCCTGACAAGAGACGATTCTGTGCCTGCGCCTGTGGCGTCATTTGCGGCGGCACATTGCCATTACCACCTCCCATCACAGATCCACCGAGCCCCATGCTCTGCATGCCACCCATACCCATGCCGTTGAACGAAGGTTGATTGCCCTGTTGAATTTGTTGTTGTTGTTGTTGTTGCTGCTGCTGCCCCGCTTGTTGTTGTTGAGCTCGCTGCTGGAGCCTGTGCTGCATCATCAAATTCATCTGCAGTGCATGAGCGCCTGTCCCGGCCAGATTCATGGCGGCGATACCGCCAAGATTCTGGGGCATGGGATGTCCCCCAGGACCAGGATTCGGATTGATGTTTCCAAAGGGGCTAACCTCGACGCTTCCAAAGCCTGCGAGCGGCGGAAACTGAGGTATCGGCATCGTCAGGAATGCTGCACCAACAATCGTGTGTGTACCCTCTTTTAGGGGCGTAAACAAGAAGAGCCCCGTGCCTTGAGGCCCGGTCGGTAATTGGAAGTAAATGGCGGCACCCTAGATAGTGAGAGCGACTTGGTTAGTCCCTATCCTTTCTCTATGAAATGGGTCAGAATTGTATGCTTACCACTTTCCTCTCCGATAAGAACTTGTGTACCACTTGGAACGCAACGAGGTTGCGTTTCACGTCCGTGGGGTTGGGCGAGTTGGCGAAAACGGCAGTATTGGGCTCAAATACGCAAAGCGGGATTGCGTTGGTCTTGATGAGTGCCCCAAACTCGTGCAAATCGTACTGTCGGTAGTTGGCATGTCCGAACGAGAGACGTTGAGGCCACAACATGAATTGCCTTGATGAAGAAGAAAAATGACCACCCCACCCCAAACGCGCTGTGTGAGTCCAAAGGACACTTCCCTTCAGAGACACTCACATTAAGTTACTGTTCACGTACACGTTCGGGTTCTTGTTGCTTGCCACTTTGGCTAGTACCGCGATGTGCATCTCTGGGGCTGCAGTCTGTTCAGATGCTGACACGGATAATACGCCCTGCCAATTTTCTGGATTTGCTGGCATTGGTGCTTGTGTTGATGCGCCCAAGTTGAGAGGGGCGTTAGGATTGATAAGGCCTTGATTGCCCTGGTAATGAAAATAGGGTGGGCTTTCTATTATTTGTTGATCGATGGATAACCCGCTCACCATTCTAGCAGCCCACAGTTTCTGCGATTCGCTGGTCTGAGGCGTATCAAGTAAGCGGCTATTACTATGTGCCATGGCCTTGAGCTGCGCCAACATGGCTGGTGTCGTTCCTGCTGCCAGTCCCACCAGGGATGGAGCCAGGGCGCTTGGGTTCGGATTCGTTTCAGGTCGTTTCGGAGGGCTGGGAATGGATGGCGGTCCCATAGGCGATGGCCCTGCGGCACTAGCCCCGACCGAATCCATCCTATGATGTTGTGGAGTACCGCGGACGCTTTGTTGGGGCGATACCTGAGGAGCATTGACTTGTTCATTGGATGTATTGGGACCGGCGATGTTTTGGGCGGGTAGTAAAGTCGGTTGCTGGTTTGGTAAGAAATGAGATTGCGACCGACTGTGCCCGCCGCGTTCCGCCTCGAGCACTTTCTGAGGAGACGGATTCTGTGGTTGGGACTGCGGCCGAGCGGGAGGGCCCTCACGGCTCGTGGACTGACTAGAGGAGGAGGACATCATGGGTATGGAAGTCGAAGGCGCTTCTTCACTCGCTCGAGGTGGACCGGGCCGACCCTCTTGTGAGGCCTTGAGTGCCGAAGCGATGTTTGCCGCGGTGTTGGCCGCATCGATCTGCTCTGAGGAGGACACTGCGCTGACACCTGTGTTGGCCAGAGACTCTTTTTCTAAAGCGGTAGGGGCATTGTTTAGGCCGTTGAGCTGTGTTTGGGTGTTCATCCTGAGCATTCTTTGATAGTCCTTCTGCATCGCCGCCATCTGAGGATTTGGTGGCCCCAGCATTGAATGGTTCAGGTTAAGCACATGCGCCTGGGCGGCAGCAGCGGCCGTAGGTCCGGGGAGCCTCGGCATTTCTGAAGAGACCAGCTTGCTTGGGTCGACTGGAGTTATCTTGAGCTGCCCAGGAGCGTTCCGGGCTGTGGCTTTCGGAGAGCTTCCCAACTTCGAACGTTTATCAGATGTGTTTTCGGCATCATTTGTGAGTGCTCGCTTAGCCACTGCCGACCAGAGTGAGGAGATGAGACTCAGTAGACGATATGAGTGGGAGCTACGGCGTACCATTCATTTGATCCGCAGGTCCTTGAACACCAGATAGTAGGACTTTGTGCTCTGGTCTAGTCTTGAATGGCGCAACCTCTGGCGCATCGCACATCTATCACCACAGAGTGTTTGAATAGAGTTCTCAAGGACCGCTTTGCGTTGGCTCACACCTTTTCAAAGAAGTCGATCATCGGCTGGATGGCAGTCGGGAGGACGAAGGATACTTTTATCTCCCTCTAAAATAGCGAGTTTGGATGAGTTTTTAACAGTGGACCAGCGTGCCTGAATGCAATGCACTTGCCTTGACAAGTTCAGCTGGTAGTGATTGTAACGTGATATCATCAAACGCGGGGTTGTTATTATACATCGGCGTCTCTATACCCCCAGGAGGAGAAGAACCTATGACGATGATGTGGCAAACGGGCCGCAACTTCTTAGGCGGAGTTGGGATGTTTGGGTGCGGAGGCCGTATCCTTTTCTTCGCTGCTTCTGCGATGAGGATATCGCACATCTAGTGAAGAGGGATCAGATATTACATTTGAGATCCTATAGGTTCGAGACTTTTACCTCTGTCGCTGCGACCAGTCCCTCAAGGAGCGACATCCCGACCTCGGGGCTCCCGTTCGTGTTACCAAATCCGAAACCTAAGGGATTCTCTCGCATCTCCTTCATACATTGCTCAACAGTGGAAAAGTAGACATTTGTAGTTATCGGCGGTTGGAGATCGGAACGAGTATATACGATGGCGCCCACCCGCATCTAGTTTGTATTGCGAAGCAAGGTAAGTGGGGTGGCAAATTGATGGTTTCAGTGGACTAGAAGAATGAGCGTACCTCTGGCCTCGCATGAGGAGACAGGTTCTTTTTCCATATCGCCTGTAACAGGGGTTGGATGTAGGATCCGAACACTTCTGTCCAGAATTGGTAGGTGCTGAGAGCGGTGTCCAAGCATAAGATAGCTGCGACTTCCTGCACAGGTTGAGCTGACTGCGGGTTCCCGTTCGTGGCCATCGTGAATGTCAGATGGGCGCGATTTCAGCCGAGTGAACAGTTGGAGCAAATCCAAGACGGAGGCAGAAGGTAAGGGTGAAGCTGGAGGCTCTGGGAACATATCTACTCAACTGTTCAATATCTACTCACGAGCCATTGAACTTTGCGCATCTCATATGGATATATTTCTTTCTTTTTGCCTATATTCACAACTGGGCGGCCTTGGAACTGAAGTGGTAACTCTCCTTTTCATTCAGGATGCATGGTCATGTAGTGTTCCACAAATGGCTGAAAAGGAAAGGTGGAAATGGGAAATGCTCTAGGAGTTGAATCAAGCTCGCGGCGATGGTATGGGATTGATATCTCGTCCCATCACATTCTCCATTTGAACGCCTCGATCGATCCCTTCACAGCTCAACACTCTACCTCTTGATTCTTATTTCAGCCAACTGACTGGCGTGCCCAGGCGCACATATACCAGCGTCAGCGTTCTCGTTTTCACAAATAGCTTGAAGAGCGAACTGTGGCAGGAAGACCACAGTCAGGCAATCTGCACACACCCGCTAGCGCCTAGATAAACAAGCGAGTGAAAAGAGCGAATGTATGTCTCAGACTCTAAGAGCTTGGAGTAGGTCGCTGGGAGGATCTGGATATACCCCATCAACTTCACGAACGGTTTAGTGCCCTGGTTAGGTCTCGTCTCTGCTGTTTGTGCCTCCTCCATGTAACTGCGAGCCAAGTCTCGGTCACAGCAATCGCCATAACTGCACGACATTGCAGGCACCAGGCCATTCGATCCAAAATTTTGCTCGATGTCGCATGCCGTGTTGATGCTGTCCGAAATTATAACTTGGTGCGACAGTGTCTGATAATGAAGATTCTCTCCGGAGGTGTCAAACACCCGATGTTCCGTAGCTGCTGGAATATATACAGTAGTATGTATCTGTTTCCGAGCCAGCCGCAAATCCGCTAATTAACGCGACGATGTTGCGACGGTTACGCATGTCGCATGTCTGTCATCCGAAGTTACTGTTCGGTTACAGTATATATAGCATGCATATGGGATCCGTCGTTTCACGGGAGGAAGGTCAACACGGCTTCGGGGCGCAAATAGAGCCAACGTTGTTGGATTACTGTGGTTTAACAACCTATACATGACGAACCCCCCGACTGCGCTCGCGCATCCACATGGAGCGGCTCAGCATATACTTCTGTCCGTACTCCTCACGCAGAATCAAGTTTCCCTTGCCCGACTCTACTCAAAACCTTCAGCATGCTTGGCCCTCTTCCGGTGGGCACTTTCCCCAATCTGCATCTGGCGGGTCGCTTACCCTCTGCGATATCTTAGCCTCTTGAAGCCATTAGAACGCCAGATTATATTGAACTACCTATGGTTAGAAGGAGGCGTATCACCCAACATCATGAGCGACTGGGCCACGAAAGAAGGTCGGAAGTGAGTGGGATGCATTTGGAATGATCGCAAGTCTCCGCATCTCAACCCCAAATATGTATCAAGACAATTCGAAACCGCCTCGCAAACACTTCGGCTCTTGCACATCCTTCAAGCAAACCGCGATGGTACAAAGCAAGCTCTCCTCCCGGCATTTCAAAAAAGTTTCCGTTTGGCTCTGACAGGAGGTGGCAATCACATGAGCTTCGGTGTACCTTGCCTACGGAGGGAAGATAGGAAAGCGACAGTGGAGCTGCTTGATCAACACGCATCTGAGCGGTGGGAGGTCTGTCGATTCCCAACGCTTCATGTGTGACCCTCGACCAACTGGACCACGCAGTCTATCCTTCATTTCATGGTTTCCTCTGGGACAGAACAGCGTGTGACGAAGCCCACTAAAGGGGTATTATTTCTCCTGGACCGAAGTGGTCTCATGGCGTAAGTGCCCCTGCGAATTGTATTTCAACTTATAGTACTGAACTAACCTCCTTTTCGATAGTGGCCAAGGCATTCCACGTATCACATCGAAAGGCTTCCAGTTTCTCCTCAATTCCCCTCATGAACAACTCTGGATACTCCTTATGGAATACCTCAAGCTGTCTGAGGTGAGCTTGCTTTCGCGCTAGTCTCGACATACCTTAGAACCTCACAATAGGAAACTTCAGGAGCGTAACTTGGACCTCGTGGAGGTTATTCAGTTCCTTTTCATGTTATCAACGATGCGGCTTGGTCAGGTACCGTTTGACGTTCAATGGGGCTGCCTGAAAGAAGGAAATGTTGACACTCATCCATGACAGGATTATACCACTGAACACCTTACACCCACCCATCAAGCCATGCTGGAGGACCTTCAGGACTACGGCCTTGTCTATCTACGAAAAGTAATAGAGCCATGTTCCGATCACAATGCCCCCACTGATCCCTTGGTTTGATTTAAAGCAAAACCCTCCGAGCATATACCCTACTCGGTTGGCAACAACCTTGACTTCTGGAACCTCAAACCTTGACAGGAATTCTACGTCAGGCTCTGGTGTACGACAAGGTTTTATCATCCTCGAGACTAATTACAGGCTTTACGCATATACCGGTGAGCCAGCACCCGTCTTCGAGCATGTCCTACGTAACTCGACTGATAATGCTTCTGGTCTCAGATAACACGTTACAAGTCGCGATTCTAAACCTCTTTGTCAGCTTGAAAGGCCGTTATCCTGATCTCGTGACAGGTGCGATTACAAGGGAAAGTGTGAAGAAAGCGTTAGACAATGGTATCAACGCTGATCAAGTAGGTCATTTGTTGTCGTACCTAGACGCCACGTCATTGCGATCGAACTACGTGATTCTAACCCTTTGCAGATCATCAGCTATCTCGTGACGCATGCTCACCCACAGATGCGGAAGAATGTCAGTATTCTGAGGCTGATATCCGTCGACCGCTGACGCTGACGCATCTATCTCGTGTCTTGGAATTGATCCGGCAACAGAACCCGCTCCTTCCAATAACTGTTCAGGACCAGATCCGCCTCTGGGAACAAGAGAAGAATCGAGTACAGATCACAGAAGGTGGGAGAGTCACTTCATTAACTCCAACGTTTTCGATGTTGACAACTTATTATGGTTTTAGGCTATCTGTGGAAAGAATTCCACGGGTTCGAGGACTATGACCTTGTCGTGGATCATGCACGAGCTCTCGGATGCCTCATCTGGGCCAACCGGCCATCCAAGATGTTCTTCGTCACGCCAGAGGGTCATGCCAGCTGTAAAGATCTGGTGAACAAGAGGATCAATACCAGGCCAACGGGTAACGTACCTGGTACCACCACATCTGTGACCTCTGGATTTGGGCCCACTCTGTCGTAAAATTACCAGCAGTAGCAGGTAGTCATTTATGGAGACTCGATACGTGGGTTGGGCTCTATGCTCTCGGGCGACTTTATGAGAAACCCAGGTATATTATAGAAATAGTCTGCTCAATGTTGGGTACAGTAGCGGAACAAATCGCATACAAAAGATAGACAAAGTGCACCCATGATGTGACATGCAGGCAATGAATGCGTAAGATCATGAAAGGAAGAATGCGAAAGAACAGCGAAACCCATCACTACCGTGCGGGTGATGGGGGTGTTGGTGGGGCATTGGATGGCCCACCAGCAACCTTTTCTGGTGGTATTGTAGGAACAGGTGGCACGCCGGAGAAGCGTTTCTCTCTTATAGACTTCCTCAGCGAAGGGAATAAGTGTATGCTCCCTCGTCTTCGCTTCGTTGACGGCTCCCCCAGTCCGGGCAACGACACCCGAGACTGATGCCGTTCGGAAAGCCGACTCTGCACTCTCTGCATCGCGACGCCGCGTTCTTCCATACTGAAATCGAACCCACGGGAACTTGGGACTCTTGCGCCAGTCGACATGTCCGTCCGCGAGCCCTGCCGAGGGTCGCGAGGATCACGCCCATCCATACTGGGTCGTCCACCCTGTGTCGAGCGTCGCGGAATACCATCGTCATCGGAGAAATTGGAGCTCGCCATCGACCTCGAGTCGTCGAAGGGCATACTCTGCGTCTTTGAGAGGCAGCCGGTGATCTGGGTGTCGTGAGCGATGTCGTGTTCCGGATGATTCTTGCGTAACCACCGGAGCACGTCGAGGTCATCAGGGTGGTATAATACCTTGTAGGCTTTGATGGCGTAGTGAGGTAGGAGAGCAAGGGGCGTGGCGAGTAAGATTCCAAGCCAGAAATCGGCGGAGTGGAACAGATAGTGCTCATTACCACTGTAAGAGTAGGTGAGTCATTAGCAACCAGGCACACAAAATGAAAAGGGGATAGGCTTACTAGACCCAGGTGTGGAACCATCCTGGGGAGATAAGCGAGTAGATGCCAGTGTACGCCCAGACGAGGATGATACCAATATAGACGGCGAACCAAACCCATCCTGTCCATGCGTAGGTGTTGAGGCCGTTGAACAGGTTTACGACGAGGACCGCCGCAATAACCATTGTCTAGAATGAACAGCACCCAGTTATAAAGGGGAATAAACCCAAGCGGAATATGCTCACTGTAGAAAACTCGAATTGGTAGCCAGAATAGCCGTCGTTGCGAGACGTGGTCGTCGTATAGGCGTAGTAGATGAAGAAGAACACAACGGCAGACTGAAAAGACGGGCGTAAGTTATGGGGTGCATAAGACGCGAAGACTAGGTCATACCTGGAAGACTCCTTCCCACATGTAGATCAAGAAGAGTTTCAGGCCGAAGTACCGTCCTTCACGGCCATAGCGATACAACTCAGGTAGTGTCATGAGGATGTCGGCGTCTGCTCAACGCAGAGTTAACATCTGTGACTAATTTGAGTTCGCTGGGTGTACGTACCAATGACGCGATCGAAGAGACCAATTGCGATGACAGGGGCCAGAGACCAGAAAACATTCCAGAAGAGCAGATATGTGTAGTCGAATACACTGGCAAAGTGGACTGGATCAACAAACCTCCGACAGACCTTTCAACACAATCCACTCACTATGTCGTGCTCCATGCACAGTAGATCTGGAACCACCATAGCACACCAATACACACTATGTTCTTGTAGAAGAAGTTCACAATCCTAAAAGGGAGAGTATATGTAGAGATGAGGACATGTCACCACGAGGTAGCTTGGAACTCACATGTTTCCGTTTCGTTGGTATGACCAATGACCATGGACGAAGAGCAAACGCTTCAAAAATCTGAATTGTGCGATGGCATAGTCCGACGCGTTGACCGCCTGCAAGCCCTCCTCTCCAGAGATACCAACGCCAATGTCGGCTGCCTGGTGTAATTAAATAAATGGGTCGAAGCGAACCGAAAGGTGTGATGTCTTGGGCTTACTTGGATCATGCTGACATCATTTGCACCGTCGCCAATTGCCAGCGTCATGACACCCAAGCCCTCCTTGACCAGACTAGTGACTTGGGCCTTCTGCTTCGGCGAAACGCGACAACAGATGACAGCTTCGCAGCGTGTACCAAGTTGTAGCAGCATCTCCTGAGTGAACTCTTCCACTAGTGCCTAGAAGGTGTGAGACACCATCAGTCTGGTGCAACATTCATCACAACTAAAAAAAGCTCACGTGTGTCAGGGCAGCGCCGTCAATCACTAGCACGAATCCGCCTGGCCGATCCCCGTTGTCATGGCCCACCAGACTAGAAGCCCCTGTTGGCATCCGCCTCAAGGACAGTCGATCGGCCCGATGTTGTGATGCCTTGTCGCTTTCCGGCGGGTGCACATACGGCGAGTCTAGAATACCAGACTCTGGGAAAAAGTTTTCCACCGCACCAACCATCTGATCATATGCCGATTTTCCTTCCCCGCCGAATTCTCCTCCTCTAACAATAATTACATTAGACGAGGGCGCGATGAGGTTTGTGGTCTGGCCGATCGCTAGGTTGAGACACGAGCTTGAGTCAGTATACAGTGTAATGGTCTAGAGCCCAGCCGCTCACTTACCGATGGCGGTCTCAAGTTTGTCTCCAGTCAGAACCCAGACCTTGATGCCCGCACGCTTCAGTTCAGCGATGGTCTCCGGAACTCCGTCTTGCAGCTTGTCCTCGATGGCGGTTGATCCAAGTAGCCTAAGGTTCTGCTCAATCTCATCCGACACCTTTGCAATCTCTTGGTCCCTGTTCTCTAGAAGGACGGTCGCCTCGTGATATCGTTCAGCCCAAGACGCGTATTCTTCCTCTGAAAAGTGCGAATCGCGTGTCAATTACCATCAAGACGCTCTTCAGGAGGAATTCTGACCTGATATGACCTTGTACGCTAAACAAAGCGTCCTGAGACCTTCGGATGAGAATGCGTCCAAATCGTCGCCAGTCTTTGCCTTCAACTCGTCACTCCCAGGCCCAGGCTTCACTCGTTCAAAGATGACGTTGTCCGCGCCCTTGCAGAGCAAGAAGATCCGGCTATCGCCCTCCTCAAGCTTCTTCACAATCACACTCATCCGTTTCCGCTCAGACGTGAAGTCCAAGACGTTCAGCAACTCATACTCCTCCAGATGATCTGCGAATGGAGTCTGCAATTTCAGGATATCACGATCACGGCCACGGAAGATGAAGCCAACATCGGCTGCAGCTTGCACGAGCGCTGCCTCGTCCGGAGATTGAGCTTTGTATGTGATGATACCAGTATCTGGATCCTGCGAGGCGAGAACAGTGTGGCATAATGCAAGGACGTTGAAGAATCCGTTCAAGGACCGCGCGTGTTCGGGAGATGAGCCGCCGAGCAGGTCGTTTTGTAGGGTAGTGTCGACAAACTTGACATGCGCGGAGACCTTGGGGTTGGATGCGGATGCGGCGGTTGACGATGACGACTCGGTACCAGCGGTAGGAACCTCTGTAAGTCCTGTACCGCCGCTCTCTTGTCCTTCCCCTTCCAAATTCTCGTCCACGTGATCGGGATCACCCTTGTAAATCTTTCCCCCAACCGAGCATTGTCGGAATATCATCACGTTTTGCGTGAGGGTACCGGTTTTGTCAGAGAACACGTATTCGATTTGGCCGAGGTCGTCGGAGAGATTCCAAGACCGTGCTAGTGTCGGCTGATCAGTCTTCTCGTAGTAGATTTCGCGGTCGAAGTAGATGAACGCCGCTTGACAGGTTCGGACGAACTCGATTGAGATATACAGTGAGATTGGGATGACGTTTTGGAACGTGATCAAGGCGTTTCCGAATGTGATCAACCCATTGATATTTGGATTGTCGCCTTTGCTGCTTGTCGCGAACTCCCATGGCGCGCCTCGGTTGTGGCCCCTCCTCTCGAGGATCGAGTCGACGACGGCGCAAACTACAGCCATGACCGCAAGCAGTAATAGGTTGGCCATGCTGTAGGAATGGAAATGAACAACAGATTAATCGATGTAGTACCCAATATTAGCACGTAGAGGCCTGTGCTTACACCTGAGGGTTCATTTGCCTTTCGACTTTACTCCGTTTGCTTGGTGTTCGGCCAGAGTTCAGGACGATCTTCGTATCCTCTCCTGTTGCTAGCACAATCCCAACCGCCCATCGTGTGTTCCGCATAACGGTACCTCGAAGGAGGACATTTACAATGTCTACTGGTTGTTTTTGCTCATCCGACCCATTCGCTCCGAACACGACCGCACCATTCAACTGGAACATGTTGGCGACAGGAGGCTCCATATGGACCTGGAATGG
The DNA here is from genome assembly GCA_019633535.1 of Tulasnella sp. JGI-2019a. Classification (NCBI taxonomy): domain Eukaryota; kingdom Fungi; phylum Basidiomycota; class Agaricomycetes; order Cantharellales; family Tulasnellaceae; species Tulasnella sp. JGI-2019a. Next base: position 363,812 of record WSUE01000008.1, on the reverse strand, counting down.
CGCCGCGGCGAGATCATTGGGTGTGCGCAAATGACTTAAAGCTGCAATTCCGTTTCGTGACTTCAAGTTCGTCTCTCCGTCCAGGTTCTTGGTCTCGATGAAGCAAACGTTCTCCTCCTCCGATGTCGAGCAGATCAGGAGGTCGGCCGGGATAGCATCGTCCGAGCGCATCATAAGAACATCACCAACACGTACGTCCTCCCATAGGGTCCTCTTCCAATGTGCTTCCTTCTCGTCATGACTCTGGAGATATCGGTTGCTGTCAGGCTCCCCGTCGAGACCGTTGTGATCTGGCACGATAAGCATCGGTGGACCACCTTCCGGAGCCTTCTCGACCTTGATCTCATCCATACCAAGCTGGACCTTTTGTGAGCTACGGCTGAACTTGAAAGGGAACCCTAATGAATACTGTTTAGCCTTTTCCCCGGTTGCGTTCGGATTGACCCATCCGCCTCCCTCCAGACGATAGACGTGCGAGTGATTAATGGCCCGATCGGATTGATGGCGCTTGATATCTTCGTAACCGTCTTTCAGTGCAGTGATGAGGAGGACGGCGAGTAAGGGCAGGATGACGAGACCCTGAGCCAAATAGAGAAATTAGCCTCGCGGGCAACGTCACTTATGCAAGATATGTAGTTGCGCAAGCTTACGGGCGAAATCGTGGAAAACACAGAGAAGAACTGGAGGACCGCGATTCCAAAGAAGAAGCTGAATAGACGTCAGCCATCATCAGTCGGCATCAGATCGCGTCCATATAAACAACTCACATGTTCGCGACTCGGCGGAATTGCTCGAACAGATTTCTTGGTAGGAAGGTGATAGGTGTGTACTTGGATGTGACGACTTGGTTGGTAGGAAACACCCATTCTTGACGGACCTTGCCCTTGTTAAAGGCGTCTGGTGGTAAGTCCTCATTGATGTAGATTGTCCTCGCTCTCGGCGGCAGGGGCTTCTTCCTGAAGATGTCTTCCACCTTGAAGTCTACCATACGAGTCCAGAAGCCCTTCTTTCGCGGTCGTCGTATCGCGTTGGCAGCGACCATATTTGGCAATTTGAATTAGTCACGATTCGAACGGTTGGACTACGTATTACGGGCCCGTCCCTCCGGCGCTGGGAGGCTGGGTATTAGTGATCCTTGCTTGTCGATGAGAGAGCGGACGCGATGGCGAGCGTATGGGAAGCGCCAATCCGCTGCAGAGAGTGTGGATTGATAGGAAGTGGAGGAATGAGAGTGAGGGAAAGGGATTGGATGCGATAGAGCCTCGGGCCAGTTTGGAATAGAACGCTCACGTAGGTACTCACGGCCTCCTCACTTGTAACGGCCGCACAGTCAGCAGCATATGGTTGCTTACACTTCCCTTCCTCGACACGAGCTGCGATCGGTCCGTGGTTATATGCTACATCTCACTATGCTCCAGTATCATCGCACGCTGCAGCACTGAAGCAGGGTCGTTGCGTTCATGCCGTGTTAAGGTGGTGAAACATTCTCACACAGCTTCCCCTCGGGCGAGTTCAACCCGTCCACGGAGGTTCGGATCGCACGGGCGAGTCCACTCCGTGCAGGACGAGAGCCTGCTTCTATCCTTGATATCAACAACAGACTTTGTACGTTATACCTCATAGGTGTGCGCGGATAGACGGAGCGCCTGACATAGCAGTAGGGCTAAAAGACACAGGCAATCGGATGGCGATTCAATTCCCTCTTGAATGACTGTCGACTGCGGCGCTGGAGTTACACCGGATTACTTGGCGTCTCGACTGCATTTGGCGCATCCCGCTTCACGGCCATCCAGAATTCCGTCTCATAGATCCATCTGGGGAGCATGGGAGAGACCGTCAGACATGCACATGACAGATAAGCAGGTTGGCAAAACACACGGACCTCATCATCCCGCGTGCATTCGACGTGTACTCCGTGTCAATCCTTCGACGACTACCTTCGTGTATGTCGAAGCCGACCAGCTTAGCCAAGGCCAGCAGCTCGTCTAAAGACAATTTCATTGTAGCACCGGCGCCTGAAGTCCACAAGAGTGGACCCAAATTGATCCACCTCCCTTCAGGTGCCAGGAGGTCATAAATCTGCTGCAGATAGTCGATAACGTTAAACGCAGTGTCGATGAAGAACATCGTCACCACGAAATTGTAACCTCCTGTGGTTATGCTGAGGAAGTCGCCCTCAACAAGATTGAACGATAGACCTAGGCGCGGTACTGCATCTGGGAACAAGACGGGGCGGAAGAGGTCTAATTTGTCGCGATTATGAGAGAGTGAGAATTGATATGGATAGACGCGATGTTGATTGGGAACTGTGGTCGCTGTTGAGCACAGGTATCGCAACGGCAAGGTCATATAATGAGAGTATTCGTTTGCGGTGACATGGAAATCTACTTATTGCGGAGGGTATGGATGAGATCAAGTCGGACTTCTTCGTTGACTGTAATGCTTGCCTAATTGGTAGATTTCCCAAGCCAGTCGACCCATACCGCACCCTGGAACCAGTACCTTCATACCTGGCCGATCACCAACAGCACAGCATGTTTTGAGGGCCTCTAAGATCGGTCCGTGAGTATGCTCCCGTTCCACGCGCCCCTCATCACTCCAGTCGCGGACAAGATGTTTCATCGCTTCCGTCGCTCGGTAGAAGTCACTCTCAGTAGAGCCCCCAGGTTTCATTTCGTACTCGTCCTCCGCGAAATGAGCGATTTCCTGCGCGACAAACGCGTTCTTCTGTTCGGCCCATTCGAGGCGTTTCAGCTTCGCGTCGTACCCAATGGCCTCCGACAGCGCTCTATGACGCTGATTGAGTTTGCTTAAGGAAAACCAGTTTGTAGCATTAGTAGATCTAGACAGTACACCATAGTGCGCAAAGGTGTTGAGCGCGCGTTGTTGCGAGTAGGCGGCGGCGGTGGAATAGAAAGGAGTCAAACTCTTGCCATATCGCTTGGAGCTGAGGTAGGCTCTAAGGTGGCTCGCTGTTCGTAGCTGATAGACTGGTGATCCAAACAGATAGAGAGAGAGAAAGAGTAGAGAGGCGAGAGTGATAGCTAGCAAGGCAATGTCGGTGCTTGAGAGATAGGCCGTAGATCCAGATGAAAGAGCGGATTTTCTGAACATCAGTGACTACAAGGACCGTAAAATTTGAACACAACTGTGATATATATGTTATTGATATACTTACCAACGTCGCCCTCCCTGGTTTCGAAATTCTGGAAAGCGGCAGAAGATGAGATTGACAAATACTAGGAAGAAGCCGCCACCACAACGGGTACCTGGGTTTCTGACTGGACTGAGTATCAACTGAACGCCCTCCGAAACCACCGCCCTTCGCCCCATCCTCTTATGTCTAATCAGTTATTGGTTCCATTTAAGCGGTCGCGCCCCAACGATATCAAAACTGCTGTCCGACAGTACATTGAGATTAACCATCCAGAGACGCATCCAGACGCGTTTAGACAGGATGTGGAGCGATGGGATGCCCTCAGAAAAGACGCGATTGCCGAAGGTACGCACATCTCAAAGATACAAGTGCTCTTCAAGTGAGCTACCGCCCTTATTATATTTACAACGCGATCGCCTGACCTTCATCCCTTTGTGGCGAAGATATCAAGCTCAGCTGGTATTCATCCTCACAAAACTCCCTCCTGAGGTATGGAAACAGCGCAGAGCTTCTCCTTTGATACTAAGCCTTTTGCTCTCTGTAGATCAACCTAGAATTCACGTACGACCCCGTGTTTCGGACCTCCAACACAACCACCCTGAGCTTCGCCAATATTTGCTTCGAACGCGTCTGTGTTCTATACAACCTTGCGTCCCTCTACTGCAAGCTCGCCACCGATCAAGACAAGGAGAGTTCAGAGGGCATCAAGCACGCTACGAATTATTTTCAGGTGAGCAAATTGAATCCATTGTTTCTAAACTTGGAAGTGATCCGCTGGAACCCTTACCTCCAATCCCTAGTCGGCTGCCGGGACACTCTCGTTCTTGATTGACTCAGCGCTACCGGCCTTTCAGGCTACACATGGACGCCCACTTCCAGTTGACCTTACCGAACCGTTCTTCCTCGCACTGCAGTATCTAATGATGGCACAAGCACAAGAGTGCGCTTGGCAGAAAGCCAGACTCTGTAAACCTTTAACGATCTCACATTATCCTCCAGTCGAAGCTGATAAATATCATGAAACAGCCGGTGCGACAAACAACATTGTATCTAAGCTTGCCATGGGGGTAAGGCCATATCCGTGGGTCAGTTTAGCCATCTTTCTGACCGTTTTAATTCAAGGTTTCATTGCACTACAAGAAATCTCTGGATATCCTTAATAATAACTCCAATCACGTTGCTGGAGCCTTCCTCCCGGTCAGACCATCACTGCAACCCTTCAACATCTGCCACCTGACATTTCACTGTGTTTGCTTAGGAATGGCGTACTCACATAGAGATCAAAACCCTCCATTTCGAAGCAGTTGCTCAATTCCGGAAGGCTCGCGATGACAATACCGGTGGGCGGTACGGGGTGGAAGTCGCCCGGCTAGATGTGGCGAAGACTTGCTCGCAGAAATGCAATGAGTTATGTAGACGCAACCGTAACTCAATTGCTTCTCTTGTCCAGAGTAATGCCAGCGATCTGCTGAAGTCTGTCGAAGGGAATTGGACGACTGCAAACAAGGATAACGATCTCATCTACCATCAAGATGTCCCGTCGGAGTCGCATGTACCAGTCATCAAAGAGGCTGACATTGTCAAAGCGGCCATTGCTCCGGAGCTGGTGCATCCAGATAGTCTGGTTCGTTCTGATTCTGAGCCTCCGATCTTCGGCGACCTTGTTGCACATGGAGTTAGGATGGCGGTCGGTAAGGTGGAGGTGGGAATGGGGATTGTGATGACGAAGCTGAGAGTCGATGCTCTCCTTGTACAGAGCTCTACCAAGATAGACGGTCAAACTGGATCAAGGATGAGATATTTGATCTGCAGAAGACCCTTGATTCCCGCATTACGATGTAAGCTTTCATACGTGTTTGGATGGGCAAGATGGAACGCTGATGTCTATCGTGGCGCTCAGTACGCTGCAAGAGCTATATCTTCCTGCTGCCATCGACGCACTGGATAAGCGTGTTGGCTTGCCACCCAGCTTGCTAGCCAAGGCGGAAGAAGTCAGGAGGGACGGGGGCGTCAGCAGAATTGCAACCCTTATGCGAGATCGGCAGAGAGTCTCGGAGCAAGCGTCGCGCGTCTTACAACAGGCGTTTGATATACTTGATCAAGAGGCTGAGGACGATGCGGAATATCGAGATGCATATGAAAAGCACGACGTCTGGGATCGGACTCCATCTCACGAAGCGAACGGGGATCTGATCGCTGCGATCACGAAGTATGAAGAGGCTCTTAGAACTGCTGCGGCAAGCGACGCCACGGTAAACGACAAATGGCTCCAATGGGAGAATCTGGTTGAGGTACTAGGTCGCAACAATGTAGGTCCTGAATGTGTTATTGTGGGGACATGTCTGACGGACAGACTTTAGGACGAGATTGAAGCCTACGTTCCTTCAGTTCGCATGTCCGACCAAGCCCGTGATGTTGTGATTGGGTCCACAACACAGCATCAAGCCCGGGTGTTAAGGGACCTACTGGAACAACTGCAAAGTACGGAGGTCGAGAGAGCTGAAACTGTTGATCGTGTGAAGCGTGTAGCTGCGGCGGACGACATCCAGCCCCAGATTTCGCGCCAAGCGCAAGCGTTTGAACGTTGGGTGGAAGTTAAGCCGGCCATGTTCGAGGACGTCCTGTCGAATGAGCTAGCAAAATACGACCAGTATCGAGAGGAGGTCGAAGCCAGCAGGTTGAAACAGGAGCTATTACTGGGGAAGCTAAAAGTTTGTCACTGCACAGCTACAATTGGCACGATCGCTGATAGTGGGGACAATCTCTTAGGTAGCGAACGATGCATTCTTACGATCCCGACAGGACGATCCAGTGGTGAAGGAGCGTCAACGAGCCCTGCAAACCTTGGCCCTTGCTTACGATGGCTATTCTGAGACAGTCTCGAATCTCTCAGAAGGGCTGATGGTACGTGATTTATGTTGCGCATTCGCCCGACTGTTACCGAGCTAACAGATTCATACCTTACAGTTCTATAACAAGCTCGCTGTTGTTGCAACCGAACTCCGAGATAGCTGTCAGAATTGGGCAGATCAAAGGAACAAGGAAGTCGAGTCAGCACCCGATTCTTGCTTGAAAATCGTTTCCCAGGCTGACTGGAACTTATTCATGACATTTAGATGGCTCACCGAGGCTCTCATATCTATGCAACCTGGCCCTGGTCAACCTGTAGACTCAGCCCCGTCCACCTTACGGTCGCCAGGTGCACACAGGCAGACTTTTGCACCATCCCCCGCAGAGGAAGCGCCTTTCGATGACGCCGTTCTTGTCTCAGCACCAGCAACTCAGCAAAACCCTTCCGCGCAGGAGAGCATCATCCATCAACCACAAGCTGCGTCTGTCGCCACAGATTTCGCCCGCCCAACGTTCACGCAGCAACCACAATCCACACAACAGTCAACAGTCTTCACCGTAGAACAATCGCCAGTCATAGGGATCCCAAATGCTCCGTCGAAAGCCCCGCAATACGCTCGAGATGTATCTGATGCGGACGACCGGGAGGCTGTCCCGACTCCGACACCTAAGCAACCGCAGCTCGTTCGCGGACTGATGAATGATGATGACTGGGAGGACAACACCGTAATGTCTCCTGCGGGGCTGCTGGCTCAAGTTAGAGTTCCACCACCAACACCCAAGGCCAAGACAAAAGCCACCCCCGCCGTTTCACAGGACTCTCCGAAAACCCGGAGCTCCAACCGGAAGACACGATTACCGGCATGAGTATGGTACATAGCGGTGCTGTATTTCCAGACTAGAGAAAAGAAAGACGTATTTTCTTGGGCTGAGCGCTGTTTCCGATTGGTGTGCCTGCCTTTCTTCCCTGTGAAAGCGCTACGCCTGGGTTTGTGCTAGCCTAGTTTTGCACCTCTCCCCCTTCCCCAGAATCAGCACGCGGACAACCATCGCCCATCACCGGGTTATACACGTACAAGCGAATCGTCTCTCTGCTTGCCACTTTCCTATTGTCAAATCTTGTGTATTTCTAAGCGAACAATAACGCCGCCATCACCCTCGTTCTTGCGCCAACGATACAACCGTCAACCGTCTCTGTAACGACTCCATCCACTTCTGTCTCCCGTTCCACTACCACAACCCCAACCTAGCACCTGCATTGCCCATCCTGTCTGTCTCTCATACAACAAATATGTCCTACACTGCGTCAGAGCCCGGTTCACCGGGCAGCCTACGGCGCCTGACGCACCGAAACACGAATCGCTATAGTGTGACAGCACTGTTTAGCATGGCCGCCGAACAAGATGTGGAAGTGGAAGACGACCTTGCACGAGGTGCGTCCTACATTTAGTCTCGACACCTCTAAAATAAGACGTCTTCATCGGGGGGTGATTCGCATCCTGACTGACATCTCGCCTCACCACAGCGCAAAAGCGATTGCGAGAGCTCAAGGGCAGGATTTCTGCGCAGTCAAAGAAGAACTTTGTATTGGAGAGGGATGTGCGCTATCTGGATTCTCGAATTGGCCTCCTCATCCAGAATCGTATGGCCCTAGACGAGGTTTGTTTCTTGGTGCCTGTGGCGTTTGCGTTTCTCGCTTACTTGCTCTAACCAAGATGCTTCTCGCTGTAGCAACGAGAAGTGCAAGACACATTGGAGGATGTGGACCCAAGCGAAGGCCATTTCCCTGACGACCGGAAGCTCCAGGTATTATCAACTTTCTCAAGACAGGGGTGGATTTGGTGCTAATTATTTACCCTAGCAATACGCCAATCTCTTCTTCCTTCTCCAATCAGAGCCTCGACACACTGCATCACTATGCCGACTCGTCAGCTTGTCAGAGATCGATACATTGCTTCAAACTGTCATGTTCACCCTCTATGGAAATCAGTACGAAAGCCGTGAGGAACACTTACTTTTGACAATGTTCCAGGTATGGTCACCTTTTTTTTTTTTTTTTTTTTCGTATCGATCTCTACTAAGAGTATCATCAGTCCGTCCTTTCTGCCCAATTTGAAACTGCGACAGAGTTTGGCTCCCTGCTCCGAGCCAACACACCGGTATCTCGCATGATGACAACCTATACAAGGCGTGGGCCTGGTCAGAGCTACCTCAAGTCGGTCCTGGCAGAGCGCATCAACTCACTCATCGAGCATAAGGACTTAAACCTCGAGATTAATCCATTGAAGGTGCGTAGTTTGGCATGTAGAGCCGTTGTGGTACACATCAGTAACATCTGGACTTAGGTCTATGAGCAAATGATCGATCAAATTGAAGAAGAGACGGGCGCTCTCCCTCCGCATCTTGTGCGCGGCGTTTCGCCCGAAACCGCGGCGGCGAATCCCGATGTGGAGGCCATTATTGCGCCACGGCTAACCATGTTGATGGAAATCGCAAACAGCTTCCTGCTTACGATCATTGAAAGCAAAGATTCTGTGCCTTATGGCATTCGGTGGATATGCAAACAGATTCGGAGTTTGACCCGAGTAAGTGAATTCTGCGTCGAAATTTTGTTGGTTCCTTAACAGCATTGTTTCTGTAGAGAAAGTACCCCGAGGCAATAGACTACGCAATTGCCTCTTTGATTGGAGGCTTTTTCTTCCTACGGTTCATCAACCCCGCAATCGTCACTCCGCAGGCATACATGCTAGTGGATGGTGTCCCAGCAAAACATCCTCGGCGAACCCTAACCCTTGTAAGTGGCTGTTTAGCTCGCCTGTCCCTCAGAACACCGACCTCCCTTTCAACATCAAGATCGCCAAGATGCTCCAGAACCTAGCGAATAAGCCATTATACGCAAAGGAGGCGTACATGGCGACTCTTAATCCATTTGTCGAGAATAACAAAGCACGGATCAATTCGTTCCTCAACAGCCTGTGCGAAGTTGGGGACTTTTACGACACGCTTGAGGTTTGGACTTCGTCCTTCGGTCTGTTCGTTATGCGCTGACGTTCAGTATGGTAGATGGATCAATATATGGCGCTATCAAAGAAAGACTTGCAGATTAACATTACATTAAACGAATTGTACAACACACATTCGTTACTGTTACAGCATATCGATGTTCTGGTGCGCATTCCTTCCTCTTGTCTTATGAAGTACCAGCTGATACCGCCCTTTACAGTCACCAAACGAGAAGCAGCATCTCCGCATCCTTACAGACGAGCTTGGCCCTGCGCCACCGCAAGTTCCGCGTAAGGAAAATCGAACCATTGAACTACCGCTCTACAGCCGCTGGGAGACGCCCATTCAGGATATTCACATGGCCCTTATGTCGGAGAACAATCTCACGCAAAACGATATCCTTTACATGGAGACCAAGTCGATCTTCGTCCAGCTCATTCGATCCATGCCAAATGTAGCGGAGCAACGGCCTCTCAACTTATCACTGATTGCGGAGCGAGCGGCGACAACCAAGGATGCAGTGCTGGTTCGGAAGGGTATCAAAGTGAAGGAGATGCTACGGGAGTTGGAGGAACTGCGGATAGTGGAGCGGAAGGACGATTTCAAGCTCATGCAAGACGAAGTTGGTGCAGAGCTTGTGCATCTTGGCAACTTGCGGGAAAAGGTGCTTCTGGAGACGAGATCACTGGATGCAGTCTACAAGACGATTTGCGACCACAACAACTATCTCCGGTCGCAACTTGAGCAGTACAAGGCCTACCTTCAGAACGTTCGCTTGACAGCATTGAAGGACAAGGGCAACACACCTGTTGGCGTCGTCACGGTTGGTGGGAAGGAGAAGAAACAACCGAAGAACCTGGTCCTTGGACCATACCGGTTCACCCATGCGCAGCTCGAGAAGGAGGGTATTATCGTGGAGAGTAATGTGCCGGAAAATAGGTGACTTGTTTTGTTTTTGCTATTAGGATCACGCTAATTCCTTGCCCGGGCTAAGACGACCACACATTTACTTCAACATGACATCTCCCACTCCTGGAACATTTATCATAGCTTTGCACTACAAGGGACGCGACAAGGCAATATTAGAGATGGATTTGAAGATAGACGACTTGCTGGAAAAGGTCGGTTGACTACCTTGCACCTTTCGGATCTCGGCTAATTGATTGATTTCGCTCCAACAGCAAAAGGATAATAAACACCTCTTAGATCTGGAGTATGTGCAGTTGAACGTCGTTAAGGTACTTGCACTGTTAAACAAGGTATGACGTCTTGTCTGGTGTTTTCACTTTGTTTTGCTAATATGCACCGCGACGTAGGTGTTCCGAAGTAAATGAGCTGGCTCAGTTTTTCCGCCCTTCTGTGGCTGGCTGTATTCCTTTTTTTTATATTGTTTCTGTTGCTGTCAACCTCTCCCTCAACACTCATCACTCCCTTGGTTGTTGGTCCGCCCCCTCATCACGTCCTGTTTGCTGTTTCTCTTTTTCGGGTGTATTTTATGAGCGAGTTGCGCTCTTATGTATATCATTCGTTCGAGACGGCGCCACGGCTCGGCCTCTGCGTTCTCTCTGTCGCTGCGAGCTTGATTATGCGAAACAGATAAGCATCTATAGTGAGCAGACTATAATTCATCTTTCCCTGTCACTCGGTCATGGAACGCATCCATAAGCTCTGAAAATAATGCACAAGGGGTCAGATAACGATGTTTCAAAGAGGTTGAAGCACGAGAAACCCACTCTTCCGTAGCGAAGACGATAAGGATGGAGGAAGAACAACATTGTACTCAACAAACATGTCGCCGAATCCGTGTCCCTCGAAGACTGGCATGCCTTCCCCTGTAATAGTCTGGACATAGCCTGAAGTATTGGGGTATTAGCGTAGTTGGTTAGAGAATAGGAAGCCCGTTGTACCTGGTTGTGTAACGCCATCACGCTTCAAGGTGATGACCCGCCCATCCAGATGGGTGATGTTGCGTTCAAAGCCAAGGAGAGCCTAAGACAATAAAGATCAGGGGAGTATTCGTCAAACAAACCTATGTGATAACTGACCTCTTCCACTCCCAAAGTCTCCTTCCAGTACAGACTCGTGTCCTTCCTCCGCCAATTACCCTGTTGCTTCTTGCTCCGAACGCGAAGGACGACGTCTCCAGCCTCCCAATCTGGACTCTCGTCTCCTTCTCCTTCGAAGACAACCTCATGACCCTCTGGCATCCCACGGATGACGTCCAAGGTGTAGTGTTGCGCATGTTCGATGACCTTGCCTCCCCCACAATGAGGGCAGACCTTAGCAATGATTTTGCCTTGGCCGTTACACTCGTTACAGCTGAACGAAATGTGCAGCCTCGTCAGATCTGCGTTATTAGGAGATGTTTGTCGCACCAACTCACGTCATTTGGGTGTTCGCGAACATGCCGGGGAAGACCTGCTGGCGCCCAATCTTGATACCGCTTCCATTACAGCCGCTGCACGTCTTGATGCCTGATGCAAATGTGGTCGTCAATACCATCTCCAAGGGCCAGCGCTACGCGTGATAGACTCACTATGCCCCCCAGGCGCTGCTCCTGATCCGCGGCAGTGGTCACATAAAATCTTCTTGTTAATTATGAACTACGAAACCAGAGCATGATCAGTATCGAGTAAAGCATTGCGCCGGTAACCCTCAGGCTTACGTCGACGTGGCTGCCCTTGTACCTATTGGGCGAGAATGCATGTCAGCACACAGGATGGAAAGCCAGCTTCTATCCATGAAACAAACTCACATGTCAGATAAGCTGACTTCGAACTCAGAAACCATAGTGGGTCCTCGTCGCGCTTGATCCTGTTGGTCTGAGGATGCATAATCGTAAGACGTCTGGCATCAGCACTGTGTATAGGAGACTTACGGCCACCACCAAAGAAATTTTGGAAGATGTCGAATGGATTGGACCCTCGTCCACCACCACCCTCATGTTGTTTTAGGCCCTCCTAGAAGCAAGCTGAATGTAAGAACAACTGGCGATTGGTATCATGCGCACAGAATCACGCACTTCACCATGTCTGTCATAAATTTGACGTTTCTATTTCGCATCCCCATTTAAGCAAGCGTTGCGGCATCCTTTGTCGACAACTAAGTTGAATTCATACCTCCGAATCCGACAAGGCCTCGTACGCTGAAATAGCCAAAGTTCGCTGGTTAACATTATTTTTAAAAGCAGCACAGCTCGCGACCCACCAACAGCAATCTCAGCAAACTTGTCGGGCGAGCCTCCCTTGTCCGGATGGTGCTCCCGACTCAGCTTCCGATAAGCTTTCTTGATTTCAGATTCTGACGCGGACCTCTTAACTGGAAATGGAGGGACGCGTAGATGAGTTTCCACATCGTGGTGCGTGCCTGGCGAATTTTTGACTTACTGCCCAGTATCTTATAATAGTCACCAGCAAAGACAGTCGCGAACAACAGATTCAGCAAGAATAGCAGCGACCAAAAAGAGTGAAGCCCCATCGGAATAGGTCGAAAGAGGGAAAGTGGATATGAAAGATGATGCGTAGAAATGCGACGTTTGTAGACGAGTATGGCCTACGTGGACATCCCACGCCTGGCCAATCGCCGCATTCGGACATTTCATCCCTTCAACGTGGCTCGGTCCGGCTGAAAGACCGAGAATATATTGTCCGTATGAATCAGATGATAAGTTACAGGGTTTAAGGAGTGTCTCATGCTAGGCAATAAAGTCTAATCATGGTAGGCAGGAGCAGAATCCGAATCCCGAGTCGTCACGGAAGGGAAACAACATCCACAGGTACAACGACTCTGGCTTAGTTGGATGTGCAAGTCGGTATTGTGATATTCTTGAGGGTTTTCCTATAAATGCTATGTCAGCATCAGATCCACAACATGTCGGGGACACTCACGTTGTATCGAAAAGTCCCCAGAATCCCTCAACGCCACCGTATGTCACAGCTTTCCACTGCTCGTCGAAGAACTCGAACCAGAAGTACTGTGTTCCATTTGCGTTCGATGCACACACCCATTCATCCAAGAATGTTTGCAATGTTGGAATGTCGGCCATTGAAGGACCGTCAGACGCAGACTTGGTGTCATTTGATCCCTATAAGAAAGCCAGATGAGACCACTTTCGAATAGCTACATCACGCTGGCTTTCAGTTCATCACCACTCACCGATGGCCAACCAACTTCAGCAATGATCATATCCGGGTGATTGGTTGTCTCGTTGGCGAGAGCGACGTTGTTAGTCTGCCAGAATTGCCAAGCTGAGGACGAAGCGTGATGTCAGCAGTGTTAGCAGCTCCCAGATACCCGTACTTACTCCACCCTGCTGCCTGATCCACAGCCACTGAACCGAACCTAGTGTAGAATGGATTGTCAATCATCTAGTCCAAGAAGGTTTACGATGAGACTGAACCCACCATGGATGGATGTTGCTCATGAAGTAATCGACGGCGCCAAGGAGTTGCACGTTAGTGTAGCTTCCAGCATCTCCATTGCCAACGGGGATGGTCTTTTTCAAGCTCAACGACGACAACAATGACCTGATGTCCGTAATCTTGGTGATGAGGAAGTCCGCGGCAGCAATTCCGGCTGCGCTGGTGGGATCCGTGGATGCAAGAGCTGTAAGATTGTCCAGGATGAACTCATTCCCAACGGTGATTCCCATGATCTGGTCTGTCCCATATGTCTGTAAGATATGCCTGTTATAACGGATGATTAATTGAATACTTGGTCAGACCTTGAACGGAAGTAGATGTTAGGGAGAACTTACTGGACTTCGGTCTTTTGGCGTTGGTAGACCGAGTCGTCATCATCGATGTAGATGCCGACGTAAACTGAAAGATTGGTTTTGGTTTGCTGGATAGCGTCGATGACAAGCTCCGTTGCGCTGGGAAAGGAGGGGATATCAGGATCAAGAGTGCGTCCCCAAGCTTCCATGCGATGTGAAAACTCACTTGCAATCGGTACCGTATAACCTGACACGCTGACCGCCGAGTGAAGAAATATTAGCCGGGCAGTTCATCATACAAAGCCGAAGGCCCAAGCTCACTGTTGTCAACTGGCTCATGAGATATATATCTTCCAAGACCTGAGGGAACGTAGCACCGCAAGTCGGCATGATCGAGCCATTGGGCGAGTACGCGATACCGTAGAAGGATGGATGAAGCCTCGTATCCTTCTCGAACTGGGAGAGATCCTTCGGATTATACTTCACGACATTGTTCGCGCTCATAACCCATCCGGTCGTATCTCCGTTCGACGATGACCCAGACGATGAGGAGGAAGACGATGAGGAGGAAGACGAAGAACTCTTCTTCGTTGAAACTCCAACTGCCACCCCAACGATGATGACCACCAACAACACGATCCCACCGACGATGATCCACTTCTTCTTCCCTCCTCCAGAAGGTCGCGGCTTCTCGTTCGACGCCGTCCAAAGCGGTCCACTGTTATAGCTGGCATTGGTCACAGGTTGAGAATCATACGTCTGTGGGTATCGCCCCGGTGAGGTGACGGGAGCATAGCCTTCGCCAGCGTCGGCATAAGAAGAATTATATCCTGGGTTAGGCGTGTTGTCCATAGCGTCAGTCGATGCGCGAGGAGAGTTGGTAGGGGGATAAGAGGGGTAGAGATTCGCTCCCCATGCATTCCCGCTCATGTCGCCCATTTGATGAGGCTGCGCAGTCAAGAAGGGTTCAGCATTTTGTCGATCCCCTTGGGTATATACTTAGTAGGAAAGTGCATGGTAACGGAGGCGCTGCTGCTGCGTACGTGCCGGAAACGCTTCCCTTGGCGGCACGAGCACGACTGCGCCGCCTGAATCCCCAGAAGAGTTGCCATTATTGGAAATCCATCAAAGACTCACGGGAGGGATATGGCTGGGATCATATAAATCTGGATCATTGACATTGTACAATGTCCAAACGCGGAATCAGTTTCGAAAGATTTCAACTCCAACGGGCAAGATGGCATACCAGGTTGGCTGGGCTGGCTGCCATTATCATCCGAATATGGCTGAAAGTGCGGCTGAGAGTTGTTGTTCGCGTAGCTCATGGTCAGAGTGTTGGCCTAAGATATGGTACAGTCGTAAGAGTCGTCAAGCAGTGCGGGTACAGTTACCAGTCGGTGGTTGAAGGAGAAACTTCAAGGAGGGACAGGGGCAGACGCGTCTGAATGAACCTTTCCCGTGATCTAATCAACATGCCAATTTTAAACCATAATTTATTTCGGCCAATTCATAGTTAGACTTCAGAATGTGGGGCTGCGATTTGGGGGTATCGATGGAGTCACTGCAAAGGCCAACACAAGTACATATAGAGTAGAATAGAGGGATTAAACGAATAGTGAAAGAGGAGGAAGAGGAAGCGTCCATAAGTCGCATAGCATAGGTGCAAGTACAAGTCGTGATTTGGAAGGAGGAGGAGGAATGAGGGACTGGGTAAACGGAGCCTCTATTAAAACAAGTATCAAAGACCCGGAGAAAGAAGAAGACCGAAAGTAGAGCGAAATCCCAGGTCATTAGAGAGAGCGAGCGTGTTCGTCATGGGTGGAGTCGAGTGGGCCAGGAGAGGAGGTATTGCACTACTGTCCTCTATCAGGTTCATGAGACGGTTTCCGTAGTCTCCGTCTCACCGATCCCCTAGGTGATGGCGTCGGTGGTCCATGATCCGCGACGCTTGTCCGAAAGCTCGAGTGCCTGCTGGGTACTGTCGTTGATCGCTTGACCGATGCGTCGCCTACACCAAGCGTCTGGTCCCCCGAATGCCGTACGTCGAGGCTGCCTTTCCGTCGTAACCCTCCGTCGTCCTCTGCCACAACCAACAGGCCATCACTTCGAGGCGATCCCCCTTTCATCGGTGCTGCCACCCTGACTGAACCCCGTGTCACAGTCGACGCTGTCGTTCGCCGCCTATCGATATTAGCACTAAGCTGAGCGAAAATGGCGGAGATGTCGTTTCAGTCAGAACGACCGCCATCATCAAATAACCCCCTATCCTCTGCTTCCTCGCACCTTTGCAGGTTCCACCATCTTCCAAGTTCCCTCTGCAGGATCGTCGCCTTTAGTTGTCGGCACAATCAACACGTCCTGCGCGGTTGGCTGTAACGACCCAACGATCGAATCCTGCCTCTTTGGTGGCGGAACGTCCAACATGAACCAATCCTGTTGCGCGATCAAGAATTCGAGTACTTGTTGACTGAGCCGGTGTTCGGATGGGGACATCTCGTCGGTCGGATGATTGATCACGCCTGGACGAAACACGGTGGCGAGATCTATTGATCAGAACAAAGCAAAGTGAGTATCATAAGCGATATTGTAAAAATTGATGATCAACGAACTCTGGGCAGTCATCAGATTCTTATCTGCCTTTCGCGCAAAAACAGAAAGGAGATCCAAGACGTATAATAAGAGGTATTGATTGGCCGGTGGTAGCGATTGGATGAGCTTCTTGTACGCTTGGATCGCATCTGCCTCAGACAATGGCGGATTCCTGGCCATAACATCCCGGAAGTCGTGATACCGATCATGAGGTATGATTGGCTCCTACACATGAGAATGAGAATTAGCGCCCTAAGGAAAAGGGAAGGGAAGCTCTATCATGAGAAGCTGGTTATGACTACACGCACTGGCATCTGTGTGAGATATCGCCTGAAAACGCTGGCGACGTCGTGTGTGGTGAACTGTTTCTTGTTCCATTCGATGTCCTTCCCGTACTGTATAAACAATAAAATAGGGGGAGGGGGACATTAGGATCATCGAAACTTAGGCCTTTCCGAGCACGAGATGAAGACGCATTTTCGCTACGCACCCTCGGGGGTGTGTCAAACAGTGCTTGGAGTTCTCGCATCCGCTTGTTGGAACCGTTCACTCGGAAGGTCCCTTCAATCTCCGTACCTGAATAAGAGTCGAGACCAAAGAATCGGAACCGAGGGTAAGCAAGAGCACTTGTTTCCGCGAAAAAGGCTGTGTTGCCCATGGCGACGAACCGTTCTCTTTCAAGTACAGGCCGCTGTTAAGGTGGTAAGTGTTAGTGGGAACATACGTGGACGATTTGCGAGAAATTAGGCAGCGTACCATTTAGCTACAACGACTGGAATGTATCCCCAGACATAGAGATCGCCCGTCGCAGTCGCGGTTGAAATATGGACGCTGGCGTATTTGAGAGACTCCCGCAGCGGTTTCCCAAACACGGTTGAGCCAGAGGATACTGTGTTGTCAAAGGATGAAATACACGTTAATGGACAAGTCCATGTGGGAGGCCCAAAATGAAGGTGGAAATTCACTTCTGGCAGTATAGGGATTGGGTGGAGCTGCAGCAGTGTCCTTTTTCAGTCGTTGTACGAACGTGAACTGTTTCCACCACGCTTTGAGACTGGCTCTTGAGTGTTGTCCAGAGTCTGGCGGCATTGCCATGTGTGATCGCTGTGGATCGAACGGACGGAGGACGAGGAGACCCAGCTTGAAGAGAGAGGGGGGGTTGATGACGAGGTTGTGTGCGTGTTGGGAACCCCGGATACTAGCGAGAAAACGTGAACGCAAGATTCGATCTTGGTGACGACGGTGGCAGTGAAGGGGGGAGAGAGAGGAAGATCGTTGGAGAGCGGATGGTATTTGGGGTTGCTCGTGTGGCGGACTTGAGGTGGATATAGTTGGGACCTTGGGTAAGAAAGAAGAGTGGGCGCTGGAGCGAGTTTCTTCGCAGACTGGAATTCCGGGGGGTCACGGGTTAGGAATAGGAGGAGGCGTCTTGTTCAAAAAATCGCTTTTGTACCTTTGGATGGGAGCAGGTGATTATGGTAATTTCATTTGCTTGCGAGGAGAGCCGGAGGACGCATGAAACGATGCTTCCTTCCCTTCCGGAGTCTAAACACCTGTCCTTATATGTACACTGGCGATACGATCCTTACTCTTCGCGACTTACTTCCTCCCGTTTGCCGAAGCCGAAGCCGAAGCCAAGGCATGGGCCCCGTTTCATGTCTTCGCAGCAATCATGGAGCGGTTAGGTACGCGAAGCTCGGAATGATCATGTACTCTCCGTAGCAGTCAAAAGACGGGAGTCTCGGTTACACTAATGCCTGTGCATACACTACCCAAAGCAGTGTATGGCAAGTCGTAAGAAGGTAGGTCCAGGCCACGTCTAACCTATCATTGCCACGCCACAGGGGACAACGGGATCAGACCCTTATCCCGAATGGCTTACTTTCTGAATGAATGGCGCGAGGCGAGAGTTGCGGTTGATATCTGCGGTTGGGTTCTCTTCGCGAAGTCATTGAAAGAGCCACGAAAACCATGGACTTAGCTCTGAACTCAAATGATAACTTGAGAATCATGAGCCAACGAGTCATAGCCGGGGTGATCCAATTGAGGTATGTTTGTGATCCTTCTACATCCCCGTTCCAGCCACTGCAACAAGCTGGAGGCGCACAGGGTGCAAGTGAACTTCAAAAATCCAAATCTTCCCAACCTCTCTCTCCACCTCCCAGGACTAAATTCGAGTATGCCAACAATTACAGTAGATGCGCGTGGAAAGCCGTCGCCGTTGGCAAAGGCGTTGCCTATGACGATGCAGTTGGGTCCTGATGAGACCGTCGCTGACATCAAACGCAACATCCAGCTTCACTTCCCTCGTGTGAGTTTTTTTTGATGCGCAGGAAAAGCTGAGATCCTCATGCAAATGTTTCTGAATTGTAGATGACCTTTGAGCGCCAGAGACTGACGCTGGAGTCGAAAAAAGTTCTTGACGACGCGGCCAAGGCTGGGTCGTTGGGAGACGTGACAGTGTATCTGAAGGATCTAGGACCGCAGATCAGTTGGAGGACCGTGTTCTTGGTTGAATATGTGAGCCGATAACAACTACATTTCTTCCCATACTGACTCTCAACCTGTTCCATACAGCTTGGTCCTCTGCTTATCCACCCTCTCCTGTATCACTGCCCACAAATATACACGTATTTCACGAAAAAGGCCTTTGTTCACTCAGAAATGCAGAAGTATGTCTGTTATGCGAGTCCAGTCGATGACCCACGTTTCTGACCGAGACGTTTATCTAGATTTGTCTACGCCCTGGTCATGCTTCACTACATAAAGAGGGAATTTGAATCAGCGTTGTACGTGCTTGGACCTATATCCACTTGCTTATGTGAAGAAGACTCTCATCGCCCTTTCTGCATTTAGTGTTCACCGCTTCTCCAATGCAACTATGCCTGCATTCAACATCTTCAAAAAGTAAATACAGTTTGTACTCGCGGTAACACTGGTGAAAACTCACCGAATTTTATCATAGTTCGGCCCATTACTGGTTCCTCAGCGGTAAGCTCTCAGTCAATGGCATCCAGCACTTTCGTCACGGCATACTCATTCCTACCTACCTAGGTATTATGCTCGCCGGGTCAATCTACGGACCATGGTATTCGGCCTCAGCACTCAAAGGGTCTATCCGAAATGACCCAACATACCTCTATGTCCTAGCAGCAATCTGGGCGGTGAGCATCGTTCCTTCTTGATTACAGGTGCAACCACATATTTACCCTGATGTTTCCCCGTAGTTCGCCGAGCTCTCAAACCTCAGTGTCCACTATACCCTCCGCAACTTGCGTCCTGCCGGTACACGTACCCGAGGCATCCCATACGGATACGGATTCAACCTAGGCTTGTCGTGCCCAAATTACTTCTTTGAGATCATCGCTTGGGGCGTCGTGTGCGCCATGACCTTCGATTGGGCTGGTGCGTTGCGTTTCTCGACCCTTTGAGATTTTTTTACTAACTTCGAGGCGGCTGTGGCTATATATAGCGGTGATCTTCTGGGCCGTTGGCGCAGGCCAGATGATTGTATGGGCCAGCAAGAAACACAGTAACTACAGGAAGGAGTTCGGCTCCAGGTATCCGAAGAGGAACGTCATCTTCCCTTTCGTGTATTAGTAGGCCGTTTTGAATTCATGTGGAACCAGCGAGCTACTGCTCCTCGAGACGCATAAATACACACCGCGGACAGCTTTTTGAGGCTGCTTTTTTTTTTATCACCCTGCATGCCTGCAAACTATGTTTATCAAAAAGATTTGCCTTTGGTGGATGCTACATCATCCTGTGCTTCATTTCGTGCTGATAAACACAGCCGCGATCCAAGTTGCTCCCCAGTCATGTCAACACGATGATATCTCCAAGCCAAGTAAACACGATGGAATCCTGATCCTGTCGTTTCACCACCCGGGAATAAAGTGCCGCCTTCTCTCGTTGCCTCCAAATACTGAGAATGCTGACAATCACCTCATGCGTGTGGCAGCGTTGTTGTTGTCGCTGATCGTATGCTAACACACGATGAAAGTAAAGTTCAACATGTGTTCGCGATCCAGGAGACGTGATACTCGAGGTAGAGAGGGGTACACAGGAACAGCCACCGGTATACTCTATCCGTATTTTGCAGGAAGTGTAAGGTACGACATGAAAAAAGCAAGTCTATATGCCAAGCGGGACCCGACACTCAAACCCTCACTCCCCGATTAAGATATATAACAGAAGCGATAGGAAAGCAAGCGCATGTGCGCTTGTGAAGTAAGTCTTGACGTTAAACCTCGATATTTGATCCGACGTGATGGGGGTTGGCTTGCGCTGGACCCCTTGTGCAGCATGCCCAGGCGTGGCGAGGGATGATACCGATTCTGAGACCCTGTTGCGGACCACCTTCGTCCTCTTCGTCTCCTTCTGTGCCCACTTTAGGCTTGCCGTAAGAGCTTTATCCAGGTAGTAGTGGTCTGATCTTCTCAGTTCGTCCAAAAGACCTGGGTAAAGGTTGTGATTTGGAGAATCGACAGCCAACCGACGGAGTCGATCCTCAAGCTGGACAGTTGACCACTCTCGTCCATGCCACCTCTCCATCTGCGCCCGTTCGGCCGGATCGCGCGGCAGGTAAGCAGACACCAAGGCTAGGAAGTCGAGGGACACGATCGCGGTGGAAGCCGTCTTTTGTGGGTTTCTGGCTGGCAAAGATAATACCTCCTCGGGCACAGAATTGTCAACGATCCTCCACCAGTCGTCTGTGCGTACCCTTTCCAGGGATTCCCCGGTCACATTTTCGAGCACCTCAATGATGTGTTGGCCGCTATATCGCTGACCATTGACGACATGATAGAAGGCGACTTGACCTGGCGGGCACGGGCCCATCGCACTGGCCGTGATTGCCCTTGCGACGAAGTCCACCGTTGAAATGCATTGCTGTCGGCAGGAAGTGAGTCTCTGTTCCAAAAATAGGCACGTAGGAATGTCTCACCCCCATGTCCAGAATCTCCAAGGAAACCGCACCCAACTTCTCAATATTCTCAACGAAGACGTTCAGGGGACCATCAAGTTTGAATAACGCCCCAGTCTGCGAATGGCCGAGCATCGATCCCACACGATACACGGCAGCCGGAAGATCGTAATCCCGCGCAGCCACCTGCACGAGCTGTTCAGCGACCCATCTGGTCTGTGCATAGCCAGGGCAGTGACTTTGAGTTGGTGGGTGCTTGACTTCGATTTCCGATGCTGAGGCTAAGTCGTTATAGTATACTGGATCTATTAAGAACAACCATTCAGTCTGGACCTCACAAAGTTGGTGAAGACCTGTAACTTGCCGAAGACTGCGATGGTGCTGACATAGTGAAGTGGAACTGGGCGTCCTCGACAGTTTGATAACGCGAGCCGGATAGCCTCTTTCGTGCCCGACACGTTCTGGCCTTCCTCCATCTCGTAAGAGCGAAGGAGCTCTGAGCTTCCCCCGCAGTGAAGCACAGCCTTGATATCAGCTGCGATAGACTCGAACGTCTGCTTCGACAACCCGAACCGCACAGCCGTGAGATCTCCGACTACAGGGATGATCCTGCTTGCGTACTGCGGCTTCCAGAGCTGGGCTTTCTTTAGAACACCGGCCAGTCGGGTACAAGCCGCTTCGAGCGTCTTGGCGCGGACGAGGCAGTAAATCGATGGGGTCTGGTGCGTCGCAAGGAGTTCACCCAGAACGAATGTGCCCACGATGCCAGTCGCACCTGTAAGGAAGATGTTCTCTGGTGGATGTCGACCAGCGATGACCGGGTCGATGAACGCGCGCCTGTTTTCGGGGAGGAAGGCGCTGAAGTCGTCTGGAAGGGAGACTTGTTGCCACAGCCAATTCTTTTTCGCAGCCGCTTCCTTATCCTCGCTCTTAGCACTTGGCTGCATGATTCGGCGAATGCGGTCTGCATATGCCTCGAGTGTCGGATTGTCCATGAGATCGTGCAACCTGATGTTAGGACATGCCAGGTTGTTCTGTATCCCGTACAATATTCTACAGCAATATGCAATCAATATCGGTGGTAATAAGCAATAGACGTGCCAGTATGCTAACCTAACGGCATGGTCTGTGCTACCCCCAAGGGCAAAGAAGTCGTTCCAATTGTCGACGGGAACGTGAAATACTGTCTCCCACTCCTTTCTGACCGATTCGAGTACATCATCGTGCCTACGGGACACATTGATTAGTTGAGGTAATTTAGTTCAAATGGCACTGAGCGCTCACACAACAGCTTTCCCGTCAAGCGGTGAGGCCGATACAATAGCTGGTTTGATGATTCTTGTGAGCGACGATATTGTAGCCTTTTTGTCTCTGGGAGCGACCGGAATTTCCCATCGAAACAAGATCCCGGGAACATCACCTGCGGTGTACTGAGCTCGCGCAGTCGCCCGAGCGAGCTTCCCCGTGATTGTCATGGGGAGCATATGGGGAGCGAGCAGGAGTATCGTCGTTATCTGAAGACCCTTGGCAGCAAGAACCTTGCGCGAAACATGAGAGCAATAGTCTGGAAAGTGCCAATCAGCCGCTGGTGAGGCTCCACGGGAGGGAATGCGAGCTAGACGCACTTATCTTGTCTGCTTCTGTCCTGTCTTCTAGATAGTCCTCCGCGATCTCCATCATAAAGATCAGAGAAGAGCGACTAGATTCAGACTCGATGTCCGGTGGAAGCGAGAGCGCCATAGTCTTGACGACGCCGTCATGATTTTCCATGAAGTGTTCAATATCAGCTGGAAAATGTCGATTACCGTTGCTGATAATCAGGCTACTCGAAGCAATATCTCTCATTAAGCTCAGCCGCTTGCAAGTACGACGATTTGTGCTCACTCCTCAAGGCGTCCTGAGACGAACAACTGGTTGTCTACCAAGAATCCCAGGTCTCCTGTTCGAAGGTAGCCCTAATCAACAGAAAGCCTCGATCAATAGGTTGTTAAGTCTTAAACGTGTCGGCGTGCACCTACCAGATCACCCGCCTGCCCCTTTATCTTCGCATCGAAAATCGCGTTTCTTTCCGAGTCGTCCGCACCTCCATCCACGTATCTTCCAGCTTTCGAATCACTCTTAACCCAGATTTCGCCCTCCCTTCCGTCAGGCAATGTTTCCTTAGAGGCTGTATCAACAATCTTGATGTTCACCCCCCAACGCGGCCCGCCGACTGACACCTTTCCTTGCAAGGTGGAGTGCGGATCGTGGGTTGCATCTCCAATGGCAATTAAAAGCGCTGGAAACCCAATCAGTAGCGGAAACAAGAGGCCATCTATGCTAATGCTCCGACTAACCATGCTCTGCCATGACATACGTTGCCTAATAATCACACCCGGGCCCAATAATAAGCGGTGCGGAAGAAGAGCGAAGTTCAGGGAAGTCCACTTACTCTGAATGACGAAGGTTTCAGCCCAGCTCGCTTGAACACACTGAAAAACTCGCGGATGACTGAACCATGAATTGTTTCACCGCCGGACAATAGCTGGACGCAGTTGCTCAGATTCCATGCATCCAGTGGCCCATCCACCCCAAGAGTCGGTCGCGTCTGAGACGGCATTGCCTTCCAAGCATGGAGCACACTGGAGTATCCGGAATTTGGTGCGTACGAAATGTTGATCTGATGTTCAGACATAGCCTTCAACCAAATCAATGGGTTAGCCGTGAAGACCGAGCTGAACAAACATGGTAACTTCTTAGTGCATAACACGATATGTAGAGTGAGCAATGAATGCTCGTCCGGGACTTACGGGGTCATTAAGTAGCATTCTATACCATCATGCAGACTCCATAAAAAGCCGCCTGCCAGAGATGAGGCAAACCTAAATCAAGGGGCTTGGTCAGATTCACCAAAGAAATCGGGAACGGGGAAAATAAGACAGACCAATGTGGGAGCCAAGTGAAGAGTTTGTACCGGCCTCCAGGGGGACTAATACTGGATTCATGGAGATTTTCGCCCATGCATCGGGATACATATGCAAGTTGATGGGTGATGTTTCTTTGTGAGAGGATGACACCCTGCGTCAAAAACAAAAACACCTTCGTCAGCAGCATGCTTT
This sequence comes from Tulasnella sp. JGI-2019a, assembly GCA_019633535.1. Classification (NCBI taxonomy): domain Eukaryota; kingdom Fungi; phylum Basidiomycota; class Agaricomycetes; order Cantharellales; family Tulasnellaceae; species Tulasnella sp. JGI-2019a. The sequence goes on along the minus strand of WSUE01000008.1, from coordinate 339,477 downwards.
GAGGTCAGGCTTAGCACCTCATACCTTGGGAGCACCTGTACTACCAGACGTGTACTGCACGTAAGCATCATCTTGAAGCTTGATATTAGCTGTAGAGCTTAAGATTAGTTATTATGGAGCACAAGAAGCTCACTGTCACTGTCGTCACCCTCCCACTTCTCGTCAGCGGGAGCCCCGCCCCCAAGATGTTCAGAATATACGTCCAAAAGGCGTATGCCCAATCGACTCGTCCTTCCAATTTTGGCTACTTGATCTACAATAGCGTTTTTAGGGTGCGTTGCGTTGGTCTGTAAGTTGGATCGTTATATTTCAGTTGATCATATAACATGGGACATCAAATATATACATACGGCTTGGAGCATTTTGCCCATTCTGGGCTGCAAAACTGTGATCGCAGGTTGAACTTGCTCGAGAAGATCAAGGATAGATGGCAGATCGCTAGCAATGGTTTCGAACGTGGGGCACGGCACGGGGATGGGAACTGCCCGTAGCACCTATTCAAATACCTGAAGATTAGCGACTCCACTTCTGCCCCTACGACTTAAAGTGTAGTTTTCGCACCTGGCACGCGAGGAACGCGATGAAGAAGTCCAAACTGGGACTGTAAACGAGAGCAACCCGGTCGCCTGGTTCGACCCCTTGGTTCCGTAGGTACCGGGCTGCGCAGAAGGAGAGACGATGTAAATCATTGTAAGAAAGTGTACTTTCGATTGCTCCCGAATCGTCAAGCTGAAGTACAGGTACAACCTAGGTTAGATATGTTCGAATTGGTTGTCATGTGAAATCACGTACCCAATGAGCTGCAGGTAGGTCACCGTACTTCTCAGCTTGCTTGATGACTATATCGCGGATAGAGGTATACCGTCTGGATCGGAGCTTAGTCTCAAGCTAACATCATTGTAAACACCAGACAGCTCACGGAGGAGGTGTTGCATCATAAGGTAGGGGCTTGTTTGACATAATCAATGTCTTCACTTGGAGGATGAAAGAGGAGAAATAACGAAGGGACAACAAGGTTCGGTGTACATATGTGTGAGCTGGCGTCTACATGCTCGGAAAGGAGTGAACCACGCTCACACTGAGGGGTTGACAGTGAGAAGCAGACTCAAAGGAAGGAGTTTTCCAGAAGAAGGGAGCACCTAGAGAAAGTAGCGAAATGTAATAACGCGTATAAGGCGTGTAAGTTATGGGTATGCGTAGACAATGCCGATGTTATGGTTTTAAATGAGCGGCTTTCGCAAAAAGTCGCCGCATGGACCGTGCGCGGGAAGGACGGCCATCCACAACTTTTGCCAACATCTTAGCGCCCATATGAAAGATCAGTGACGGCTCTTCGGGTACTGATTCTCTAAGGATGGCTATACATGGCTCGGATCTACATTCTATTCGTATTTGGGTGTGGGGGTAGCGATTTAGAGGATCTGCTTGCCATCTCCAAACACCTCGGAGTTGCGTTTGGCGATTGCTTACTTGAGCGCTTGAGGTTGCTTTCGACTATGATGCCTCTCAACAATTATCTTCCACCCCGGTATTTATTCCAACTCTTCCTGGATGATTCTGTCATTCGAAGCCACTGGCATGAGGCGTTCGCCTTCTCAAGTCATAATTATCCGTATTCGGTCGCCAGAATTGCTTCCAACATTGAACCAGTACATACACACGAGCTGCTATCCGCTCATATGATATAATTCATATTAAGAATAGTCCTGCGACACCTGAAGCGAGTACCAAGTGTGAAAGTGCGTGAGAAATCGAAAATCAGCCTCAATTGACGTTCCCGACTCACATCTTTCAGTCTCGGCGACGAAATTACGCCTCCCTTTCTTCGCCCTTAAAATACCCCTTACCCTTCACTGGCAGCAAGTCACCGTTGAGTCCCGTGTAAAGGAGATCTTGTTGCTGTTAAAACGACTATGGATCCCGAGAAGCTCGCCAAGTTGAAGGCGTCTGGTGCAGGGCGGTTAGGTGAGCGACAAGATCCTCAGCTTGGGATGTACTATGTGTTGTTTCCAGCTCTTGAGCCTCGGGTGTGGCGTTGTGAAGTCATGCCTCCTGCCTCCCGACCACCCCGTCCCAGCTATTGTCATTAGCCTGAATTGGAATTGTGACTGACGATAGAAATTCCTTCGTTTCCCTTCGTACATCGTCGACTTGCTTCTTCTGCAATGTCTCATCTGTCTCCACTGGACTGGATTTCATCAACTCCGCGCTTGTGCTACACTTCGATGCGGGGTACAATCGATCAGGTGGAAAGGGTACCCCTCGACGCAAAGTTGTGAAAAAGGCAGCCAACTCCAACACGCAGGACGACAAGAGGCTCCAAAGCGCGCTCAAAAAGCTTAACATGCAGCCTATCGCTGGCGTTGAAGAAGTGAACATGTTCCAGAACGATGGCAACGTCTTGCACTTCGCCGCACCAAAAGGTGAGCCAGCACCCCCATCTACTGCACGTTGGCGTTGCATGGGGGTCAACAATGCTGATCTTACCAATTATCTCTCTCTTGGCAGTTCATGCTGCTCTAACTGCGAACACGATGGCTGTATATGGCGTCGGTCATATCAAGGAACTTACAGAACTCGTCCCTGGGATCCTCAGCCAGCTTGGCCCTGACTCGCTTGCTTCTCTGCGGAAGCTCGCAGCACAGTATCAGAATGACGCAGCCGCTGGGAGAAACCTCTCAGCAACCAACGGTGGCGCAACGGTCACTGCTGGGGGTGACGACGATGACGATGACGTCCCGGACCTTGTGGAGAGCTTCGACGTGGAGGAGAAGAAGGAGGAAGAGAAGGAAGAGAAGAAGGAGGGAGATAGCAATTTGGAGGAATTGAACTGATTTGAATCGATTGGCTGGTGTTTTGTGTATCGCAGGACCTCACTAGCTTTACGCATTCACCGCTTTTCTACGGTTGTGGCCACCAGCTCCTTCTCACAGTACTGCTACTGCTGTCATATGTCTTCATTGTCCACCTCGTTCCAAATGAGAACATCAGACTCACTCAGTCTCGATACATGGGTGCAACAACTTGACTTTGAGGTGGTTCCCTAAAGCCACATCTCAGGCCAGGGTTCTAAGTCCCTTAATCTTAATCTGCTAGTTATAGCTTCTGGTATTCCAGGTTATGGATAATTGTAGATGTGAGGGCGTTCGGAGCATTACGGGTGGACGAACGGAACGTTTGCGAAGCTTTGGGACGCCACTATCGTGCTGCACTGATCTCACTGACGAAGCGAGACGGAGTAATCTCATCTCGGGACCCCCTATCTGTTGATATACGCTGCATACTCTGGAGCTATGCACGACACGGGTCCGGTAGTACCTGCATAACCGGCCGTATTGTAGATCCATATTGATTCGTATCACGCGTTCAAGACGAAGCTTCCGGGTGTCTCCACATTTATCCGCAAAAAGATTGTCAGAGTTTTGGATGTCCAGAGGTGTCCCGTCGCTTGAGGCTCCCGTGCTTCCCGTCGCGGCATTCCGAGATTCACGTGCTCCGGCTCTCCACCAGTCCGCACTCGAAGGGCGTATAAAACCCCCAACTCCACCATCATATTTCTATCATCTACCTTATCCTTATCCTACCTTCAGTCCCCTCAAAGGTTCCATATCATAACCACAATGGCCGGTTTACCTGCAGGAGTCCAAGTTCTCGGTGAGTAGCGGCGCGACCGGTGCATCGCGCAAGATATCGCGTCTCGACTGACGTCTCGCGTCCTCCTCGTCGCGTTCTTAGGGAAAGCCCAAGGTCAGTAATTCTTCACGTCACTGGAGTTATCGAAGGAAGCTCAATGATCTGTATACCCCTATCCAGGTGCTCAGCAAGAGATCCTAACGCCAGAGCTTTTCCGATTCCTCACCGCCCTACATAGGACGTTCAACTCCACTCGACTATCAGTGCGTACCAAACAGTCCATATAATGTTAGATCCAAGCTAAGCTTGACCCTCCGTGTCAACATAGCTTCTCGATGCGCGCCATGCCGTTCAGCGCCGTCTCGATTCAGGCCAAGAGCTCGAGTTCCTTCCGGAAACTGCTCATATCCGCGCCGACCCATCGTGGTCATGCGCTAAGCCCGCCCCAGGACTCGAGGATCGTAGAGTCGAGATTACTGGTCCGACCGATAGGAAGATGGTTATCAACGCGCTGAACTCAGGGGCGAAGACGTTTATGGCAGACTTTGAAGTAAAGGTTCACTGCATGTGTTCTAGAAGAATACCTTGCTTACAATGGCATTTTTAGGACTCTACCTCTCCAACATGGGCCAACTTGCTCAATGGCCAGGTCAACTTGCGCGATGCTATACGCCGCCAAATCGACTTCGATCTTAACGGCAAACCGTACAAGCTCGTTGAGAATCCCGCTACCCTCCTCGTTCGGTAAGCGAGACGTGATAAAGCTCTTGTCTCAGGTGCTAAAAGTTTCCTCCCCGTAGTCCTCGAGGATGGCACTTGGACGAGCCCCGAATCCTCATCGACTCCCAGCCTATGTCCGGCTCTATCTTCGACTTCGCCACTTACTTCTTCCATAACGCGGCATACCTCCTCTCTCACGGCAGTGGACCTTATTTCTATCTCCCTAAGATGGAACACCACCGCGAGGCTCGCCTTTGGAACGACATCTTCAACTTTGCCCAGTCTTACTGCCACATCCCCACGGGATCGATCCGCGCGACCGTGCTGATCGAGACCCTCCCTGCCGCCCTTCAGATGGACGAGATCCTGTGGGAGTTGAGGGAGCACTCGAGCGGGCTGAACTGTGGACGCTGGGACTACATCTTCAGCTTCATCAAGCGCAGCAGGAACAACCGGTGTGCAGTCTTGCCCGATCGCAAGGACGTGACGATGGAAGTTGGTTTCATGGACGCGTACGTCAGGCTGTTGATCCAGACGTGCCACAAGTGAGTTGTGGAATAGGGCTTATGGTTCAAAACGCCGACTAAACCCTTTTTTCATAGGCGTAAAGTGGCTGCCATGGGTGGCATGTCTGCGCAAATCCCCATCAAGGGAGACGAAAAGGCGAATGATGCTGCCATGGCAAAAGTTCGTGCCGACAAACTCCGCGAGGTTACTGCTGGTCACGACGGAACTTGGATTGCGCACCCCCTGATCTGCAAAATCGCGATGGACATCTTCGATGAGCATATGCTGGGACCGAATCAGTACCACATCAGGCGTGAGGAAGTGTCAGTCAAGCCAGGGGATCTCCTAAGCGCAAAGGTCATCGGTGGCAAGATCACCGAAAACGGTGTAAAGGGCAACGTCGAGGCGGCTCTATCGTATTGCTCGGCGTGGCTTTCTGGGAATGGTTGTGTGCCGATCAACCACCTCATGGAGGATGCTGCCACCGCAGAGATCGCGAGGATGCAGTTGTGGCAATGGGTCTACCATGGAGCCAACACCGTGAGTAGTGCAGACGCCCATTCTGTCACACTCTCACACTGAGGCTGATCGAAACTCTTCTTTCCTTCTAGGATGATGGACAGATGATCACCTCCGAGCTCATCGACTCCTACATCAAGACAGCAGCAAAGCACATCAAGATCTCGGGCGTGACAGACAGGCATGTTCAGATTGCCAGCAAGTACTTGAGCGAGCAGGTTAGGAAGGAGCGGGCAAGTGAGTTCCTGACGAGCGACCTGATGGGTTACTTGGATGGTGGCAGTGGCGGTTTGGTGTCCAGGAGGAGCATGCTTTGAGTTTCAGAGATTGAGCGTTGAGAGCTACTGTATCATGAAAGCACTGTACTATATCATCGAATTGAATGACCCATTTGGGGAAGTTCCCCTCTGAATTCCTTTAACCTGTCATAGAGCAGAGATGTTCGGAAAGCGAGAAAAAAAAAGGCGAGGTGGCTTGAAGGGATGCGCCTCAAGAGCAAACAGATTTTCGTTCCAACTGGCGCGCCATTTTGCTAACACGACCTTCACCTCGACCTCGACACTCCTTCACCCTTCGCTCCTCTTCACAAAAATCACCATAATATAAAAGATGGCCACCGCTGCAGTTGAGGACATTAGGGCGTCAGCCTACGTAGGATTCGACTCTATCACCCGTCAGATCGAATACAAGCTCCTGAAAAGAGGCTTCCAATTCAACGTGATCGTTGTCGGACAGACTGGCTTGGGAAAGAGCACGCTCATTAACACCATCTTTGCAAGTCATTTGATTGATTCCAAGGGCCGGTTGGAGCACGATGAACCTGTGAGGCAGACCACGGAGATCCAAGCTGTTAGCCATGGTGAGGTTTTGCATGCCCAACTCTTCGTTAGCTGCACTGGAGCTAACAATCTCTTCTCGCCGCTGAAATTATTGTCGCGTAGTCATTGTTGAAAACGGCGTCCGTCTCAGGCTTAATATCGTCGACACGCCTGGTTATGGAGACCAGATCAACAACGAGGGTTGCTGGGACCCCATCATCAAATATATCAAGGTCAATACCTTTCAATGGGCCTTTATGACTTTTTAGATCTGACTGAGCCATATTCATAGGATCAACATTCTGCCTACCTCCGAAAAGAGCTCACTGCTATGCGCGACAAGCATATCCAAGATACTCGTATCCACTGCGCGCTCTTCTTCATCAACCCCACAGGCCACTCTCTCCGACCTATCGACGTCATTGTCATGAAGAAGCTTTCGGAAGTCGTTAATGTTGTCCCCATTATCGCAAAAGCGGACTCATTGACCTTGGACGAGAGGGAAGCGTTCAAGCAGAGGATCCGCGCAGAGATGCAGTATCACAACATCCGGCTGTATCCTTTCGACACGGAGGACAATGACCCTGAGGAGCTAGAGCTGAACCAGCAGATCAGGGTATGTCCATTGTCGTCAGCTTATTATCAACTCTTGGGATGACTTGTTGACGCGTTGCGTTGTCTTGGTACAGAACATCATCCCCTTCGCGGTCGTTGGCTCTGAGAGGAATGTCATTATCGACGGTACACCTGTTAGGGGGCGCAAGAATCGCTGGGGAGTGATCAATGTCGAGGATGAGAATCACTGCGAGTTTGTGCACCTGAGGAACTTCCTTACAAGGTGCGACTAGTCCATTACCTCCAAGTACCCCTCAATGGCTGTTGACTGATGTCGGTACATCACTCGCAGGACCCATCTTCAAGACCTCATTGAAACGACTGCGCAGATACATTACGAGGCTTTCCGTTCGAAGCAGTTGCTTGCCCTCAAGGATGCCTCCAGCCGCCCTCAGGCTTCATAGGCTATCCCCCACTCACACTCCTTTATAGTGAGTTTGATTTAGACATACAACCATACATTTGTAGCTTTTTAATCCTAATACCTTCCGCGTAGTACCCCAAGTTCGGCTATGATGACGTTTTCATGGCGCGTTGTCTTTGTTGCTCGTCGCTATTTTTAGCTATATCTATCGATTTTGTTTCGTATTCCAATCGTACTGTGTGTCACATTCAAGGATGTTTGCTCGTCACCGGATCCTGCGCCACGAATATCCCATGCAGCATTGATGCAACAAGTCAGAAGTCCTTCGCGTTATTCCTGTAAAACTCTAATGGCACAACACTGCTCAATGTAGTGTGGTCAATGCGGACACAATATGGGAGATCAATGTCCTAGATATTGACCCATGACGGCCCAGCCACCCACTAAGGGAGTTCACCTGGCGTGGCGATGTCTCATACTCTTTCGTGAGTCGATTTCAAAATAGGCTCCGATAACTATGGAACGATTGAAGGCGCCAACCAGGCCAAGTGAACATAGTATTGGTATGTCTACATTACTGGCTCATGAATTCCCCCCTCCACGAAGAAGCCGTCCTAAAGATACATATAAAAAAGAGTTATGCGAAGAAGAAACGTCCAGGTGCAATTGTTCGATCAAGAGACAGAGAGGCATGTGAAGAAGAAACGCCATCGCACAATCGCACAATCGCCGATCATGCAGTCCCCTGGACTTGGACGATTTTGACCTCTGGGAATATTTCACTGCCATGCATAAGTAGCTCCTCCGCACGCGCTGCCTCGCCCTTCAAGATCAAATCGAACCACGCGTTGAAAGATACCTGAAGGATCTTGCTGATCCGATTGCCATCGATGGTCCCCAACTCCTCCGCTTCATCTGCAGGCAGGCTGCTCTGTGGAAAACCGAGTACCTTCAACAAGACAGGATAGTCTGTGAACGTTGCAGGCCCAGTGCCTTTGACTGTCTCTATGCATCTCGGCACCGCGTTCGCCACTGATGTCTTGAACCAGTCTCCGTACGTGGGATCTGTTGTCTCGTTATGACCCTCCGATGTGATGAGCAGGAAATGTGTATCCGGAGCGACGTCGGGCCCATCCTGAGTGGGTACGAACGTTCCATCGAGGTTCACGCCTCCCGCGATCCTCTGGTCAATGATAGTCATATCGGCGGTAGTCGCCCCTCCAAGCATGTGCCCAAACATGCCGACTTTCCGAGTACCGCAGTCGACGGGGATGCCCTGGGTGAGGTCCTTATTGCTGCACACCTGATCGAGGACGAATTGGATATCCTTCGTTCGTATCTCGATTCTCGAGGTTATGGCGGCAGAATCGGACTGGTTCACTGGTACCGCGAAGACCAACTGGCCGTCAGGATACTCGACGATGTCTGCGTCATAAGGATGATCAATGCCGATAACGACGTAGCCGTGCGCTGCGAGAGCGGTGGTGAACGTTTGGTATACGAGGCGAGATACACCTAAGTATCAAGGAGAGACGGTCAGGGAAAAGGTAAAAGGAACGACAGGCAAAGGGGGACAAACCAAGACCAGGCGACATCACGACGAGATTCCGTTGAGCAGAGGATACGGCTGGGGCGCCTAGACACGTATCTGTGAGGATGCTCTCCATAGTGCCACTCGGGATTCCCAACGCCTGGTCAGCCAAACCGGCCATCACCGTTGGCATGTAAGGCGCGAAGCTCGTTCCACCCGGGCACGTGCCATCGTTCTGACCAGATGATGGGTAATAGGTAGTAATCTCAACAGCACGTTTCTCCGTGGAGTTGAAGGGGTCGGTGCGGCTATCGTCTACGAGCTTGGAGACTTGGCTTCCGACGGCAAAGGTAGCGTTCAGAGGAGTGGGTAATCGAACAGTGGTCAAGGCCCTATCCGTGATTGGGTGGGCGAGGGTGGAGGATGCGAGGGTAGCGAGAACCGCCAAGCAACGGGGAAGACAGGAGGAAAGGGAAACCATGACAGAAATGATGTATGTAGAAGGGGATTGAGATGCTTATCACAGAGCAGTCAGCGCTGTGATTTATATAGTCCAGCGATGGGCAGCAATTGTCGGCATGGTCGCGAAAATGGCTCGTTTAGCTTGCTGCAAGAGGTCCTATGTAGCGTTGGGCATCAACATGAGAGCTTATTGCCAGATGAACAACTTGGTCCGCAGGCATTCCATGTATCTCACAGAACGTAAAGGATAGGAGCGTTTCAGTCGTGTCGAGCAAGCGGGTCTCATAGGAGTTCCGTTTTTGTGTCTAGCACGTCATGGGCGGCAGAGGCTGTACAGATCGAAGAGAAAGGAACGAGAAGCGCAGCCGCAAATGGCTACGGAGGGATCGACGCTCGTGGCACTGCCCCCATCCCTACTGATCCTTGTGACCAAGGAAAGGACTGGGCACTGTTGAAGGATTTTACCATGGCCGCTATTGGATTGGTAGGTGCCGACCAGTGACGACATATGATAATTGTTAGTCTGAGAGATCAGAAAAGCCAAGCCACCAGTCGCATGGAATGAGGATAGAGGGAAAGGTCGCTTCACGCCCTCTGATTCCTGGGTTTAAATGTTGCCAGAGTGCAGACAGCACAGGATCCGAGTCTGCCCCAATATCCATACACTATCGGTAGGCTCCAATTCGGCTCTGCATTCCACCTGCCTTCACTTGCAAGTGAGCGCAGCTGCAGGGTACTCGGCGGACATGGACAAGGATCCACATGGTGCAGCCTGCATCGCATCATGCCTCGAATAACAAGCCACACAATTGCAGTACAGCATCCGCCATAGACAATTTCGCCAACACCATGGAGTGCGAGGGACAACTCTAAAGACCGTGTCGCTGGCGCGTGAAAGCGCTTCCGGTCCCGCCAGGTTGCCAGCATACCAACGATGCTAGCAATTACACGAGTATCCGTTGTCGTCGTACCTGGGATGCATATGGGAGAACAGGGGTTCAAACTTCGATGACTCACACCTATACCTGACCTATGATCCTGACCCAGGCTTGTTCTCCAGATGCCTAGTGCGAGCCTCGACCTTTGACCGACCAAATAGGAAATTCCTTTGCCTTGCTATGTTACAATTTTAATGTTTGAGTGGGGGATCGTCCTGAGTCCACTGATAAGGTATTTTGGCGGGAAGAGCGAGTGGGGTACGTAGATTCATGCTTTCTCGGACCGGAATAAATGGAAAGGTACTATATGCTTTGGTAAGTGTGAAATTGAAAGGATACGAGAGACGGGAAACTCTTTGGCGCACTGTGTGTCGTATCGTATGGCGCAATTAATTCAAACAGTCTAGCGACGTGTACATATTGAATCGTTTACCCTTCGTTCTCCTTCTCCTCCATTTAGCCATATTGCCATGCATGGATTTCAAGAAGTCAACGTGGTGTGTGCTATGCCGTGCGTTATCGCCCCAGACGACTGGTTTTGGCTCCGGGATCAACTAACAGAGAAATGTGTCCGTGCACCCCTCCTCTAGGTATTAAAGACAAGAGAGAAGATTAGGGGCACTGTGCGAATCCACCATGGATTAAATTTTGGGGCGATTCAACAAATCAGACAATTACTGCCACCCTCACTACTCAATCAGATCACAACAGAAGCTTCCTGTTCATGACTTATGGTTTCATGTCGAGGTCGAGCAAACCGCGAGAGCCACATTGCGAAGTGTAAGGTGCCATAAGTTATCAGATACATGACAGTTTGGGGTGTCCATGAGCTATGTCCGAAGTAGCGACCAGGGTTGTGACGTGTAATTTCACAAGATTATGCTTACCTGCGATAATAACAACTCATCTCTTTCGAGGGTGAAGAAAGCGGCTAGAGTCTGACGTTCTCGATGCATGGCCAGAGCTCCTTGTATGTAAAGTACGGGTTGGCCAGAACATTGACGAATCCTCGGCGGCTAAGAGATCTAGGTCTGAGTTACGACATCTGGCGTGTGGCACGTTCCCGATCTTGAACCATATTGACAACCGGATTGGCGTGAAGACCTTGCAGAAAGTGCAAGGTGTCTTGCCGGTGGGGAACATGACCTCCAATATTTCTTTGGTCTAGGGTGGCTTCATCCCTAGGAGAAGGGTTGTATCATGGCTGCTCTACAAGAAACCATGAATAATTTTCGATGGAGCTTACAAGCCAAGCCGCAAGAGAGAGGGAGGGGGGGAGATTGGCGGCTAACAATATGTAAGTAAGCCCAAGTAGCGTAACTTTGGGGAGCGGGACAAAAGATATAACCGAATCAGAATAAAATATGATATCAAAACATATGGGATTTTCGGGAACTGGATACATCCCTTCAACGCCCTGGCTTGGTTGGTGTCATTGAAGTGTTCCTACGTGAATGCGAGTCTCCAACGGAACCACCGAAACGTTTGACCGGTTTCCGCACAGCTCCTGAAGGAACACGATCATACGCGCCACTCACCGCATTTTGTCAATTAATCTCTCGCCGATCGTCAATAAACCATAGATAGGGCAGATGTATATATAATATTATGAGATGAACTACGAGTGATTTTAGCAACACGAAATTCTAGGCTGTTCCGCGGGGAATGGATCCAGTGTTTCTTTTTAGCTGGAGGATGAATCTACCACGCATTGGAAAGCAATAACCTCAACTCCCCATTGAATTATTGGGTACAACGAAAATAAAGGTCGCATCCAAGACGCAACGACGAAACTGGTAGAAGCCTCTATTTCCGTTATTACATCACCAAACCCCTCTCTACACCCCTCTCAGCAGATGTAGTACTTGATCCTCCTGCACTTCTCCCACCATGTTACAGGTCCCTTGTGGTTCGCCCACGGCTTGGGAGCTTTGCCCGCGTTGGGATGAGCCTTGACACCAGAGTTTGGATGGGGTTTTGGTTGTGCGGGGGCCGCTGGTGCAGGTGCAGACACGGATGCCGCTGTGACCACGACGGCAGGGACCTGGGTCATCCTGAATAAAATCGAGATAGTTTAGCCTATTGGGACAACAAAGGAGGCAGGAGGAACCACATAGACTTACTCAGAAGACATCGTTAGGATTTCTGTGCGTTAAGATCGTAGAATAGGGAGAGAAATATGCTTTAAAGGGGTTCTTGTGCGAGAGGGGACTTGTAAGACTGCGAGGACGAAGCGAACTGGGTGATCGACGCCGAACTAACCCCCGATTATATGTGGCTGGAACTGGCTCCTGTAGCACCTGGATGCAGGTTGACTAATGGGCCGAGCTCGACTCTCAATCCCTGTAGCCGGATGGTGATCCCCGCGCTCTTGTTGGATGCGATCATCACGCCGGCCAAGATGGAACAACAAACGCAAAGAAGGCGCGTTCTTGATCAACAGTCGTCGCTTATAGACGGATATAGTACTGGAGGGAGACGGAATAGCAAGCCAAGCCAGCCATCAGACATTTCCCATGGTTGTTCCGTATACATCTACTGGGGGGTGATCCGATCCCCATCCTACCCCCTTAAACACGCCGTAAAGATCACGGTTGATGTAAAGAGGCGAGGTAGTGTTGCATCACGAGAGCAACGTGGATGCCATGTGTGTCGTTGGATGCAACGTAGGGCGTCTCATCACACTGAGGACACCAGCACGTCCATATCAAACATCCCTCCCACGAAGAGAGCAGAGCCAAGTCTCAAGAAGGCGAAACAGACGCGACAAGCACTCAGTCTCACGTATTTGACCGATAATCGATGGGTCCAGGAATCGTTAGTGCGTAGCCACCTCGCCCCATCCTGCTCCACGCAAAGTCTGGAGCCCCTGGGAAAAACTCGAGGCCCTGTGGCGCCTACTGAAAGTCATGGATCGCCTCGGTTCGCGGTTCCGAACGCGATAAGATCAAACAGTTGCATATGTTCTTCGCTAGAATCCAACGAGTCCTGCCGAACAGTTCAACTGAGAACTGACAGCAGTAGATTATTACGATTGGCTCGCCGCGTCGTAGGCCAGTCCGTCCATCCAGGCCTAAATGAGAGGGCCTTGCATCATGCCAGAGTCGTGCAACACGTAAGGTCAAAAGCACTCCAAATGGGCTTCCGTAGGCAGGCGGAGCAGATTGGGCACCCAAGCATGGTTCCGAGGTGAAGTGCCGTCGGACCGCTCCAGGCGATCAACGGTGCATGTTTTCCCCAGAGCGCTTGTCAAACTCGTTGCAAGAATACTGTACGAGAAAATAGAGGCCAATCGTGTCCGAAGAGGCCTGAGGATCGAGTTTAGGCGAGGATGATTGAAGGGGCGATTAGAGACAAGCAGGTAATTGCATGCAACCCCCGACAAGCGATGGATGGCCAACTGAGCTTACCGCGCTTTTTAATTCTTCTCCACGCTATACACACGCCTAAAACGCGGAGAGCACTGCCACAGTTCAGGTTTGATTTCCCTTGGTTGGTCGGCCTAATGGGCTTTACCGCTGGTGAGCCCGGGTCGGTAAGGTCCGTGAGCACATTCAAGACGTCTTTGAGCAGCTGGTGATGTGTTCTGGTCAGGGTCGGTCCCTTTGACTTTGACACGGCTCTTACCTATCTACTCCCTCAGTGCGTTCCTTGATAAGAACCTTCCAGTTGGCAGATTCACCTTCGCCGGTATTACTGTTCTTTTGAGCCCAGTGTAGCGTCAATTGTTTCCCCACTCAGGTTTGAAGGTGGGCAACCAATCGGTATGGTTGTGTAGAACTCGCTCGATGTTACCACAACGCTGTCTGCCGTAAAAGTATCACATTCACGGTCCTTTATTCTTTGTTTCATGATTTGCGTTGCTCAGGTCAAGAAGATAGGAGAGAAGCCCGAGAGTGTACTCACGACCGAAAGTAGTGCCGAGGACGTATCGGACGCTCTTGGACCGCACTTGAGCATGGCCATTTCCATGAGCTACTCCCATTTTAGCGTCCTACCCAATCGCAATGGCTCGACGAACGGGGAACCAGAATATGAGAAGCTAGGGGATTATGACGAGAGAGCTCTCGAAAGACGTGAATGAGATTCACATTCAAATGGAACCCATGACTAGATCGATCTCCATGTATCAGATTCGGGTATGTTGCTCGAGAGGATTCCACAGATACAGTCGCCGTTCATGAATGGGAGACGTGGAACGTGACCGTGGCCCAGCCACGGGAGCAAAAAAAGAACTGTACAAGCACAAGCACCACAGGCGAGGGCTTGGGTTATCAGTTCCAAAATGAAATGGATTCCGGTTGGCGATGATCCGCCTTCCGCCGGCTTGCATTTAAGCACATTGGATCGAAGGTATCGCACATGGAGTAACTGCCATTGGGAGCTGCGATCCTAGGAACGTCGGAAGCTTCGGATCTGTTCGGCATATCGTTCTTGTCATGTACGTACAAGTAGAACAGCGGAAGCCCGGACGTCCGGTGTCGCCGTCCCCTATCCCGTACCGTGCCCCGGCGGTTGCGGTCTCAACCAAAGTGCTGAGACCTTGCTCACGATGTAGACCCCACCCACAAGATAATTCTCCCAAGACAAGCAATATTTTACGCCGACTGGTAGTGAATAGTGTTAGTTACACTTTAATATGCACGCCGATGATGACCCTTGGCTCAAAGGAGGCTTGAACTAAGCTTTGTGCTTCCTCTTTATCGTGGAAAGAGATGCACCGCTGCTTCTGCCCTCGGGTTATCGCGGTCCGGGATATGTAGACTCCTTGTGACAGGGAGTTTTTCGCTCAATAAGGAAGGAGTGGTGCGAAACTGAGTATCAAAGGCGAAGCCCCTTGTGATGATGGGCAGCGAAAGTCCGGGGAGCAACAGGACGGTGGCGAGGAGAGAATGTTCCTGCATCCATCGTTAAGCAGAGGGTGGTGGGGAAGCAACGAAGACGTGAAACGGCGGTTGCTTGCTGTTGCGGGGTGAACAGGCGGGTTGATCAGAGAAAAATCAGGGGCCAAAACAAGAGGCGCGCGCCTTTTGCTTGCTTGCCGAAGGACCTCATGGTAGTGGTGTTCAGGGGGGTGTGACCCTGTGTGACCAAAACAGTGGTACTAGTCAGTCCAAGTTGCTATATAGTAGGTCCTCCCATTTGTTCCATCTCGCTCCTCTCTCCTACTCCCTTCTCTTCCCAACCTTGAGCACAACCCATCCAATACTACCTTCACTGTTATGATATCTAGAATATCCTCATAACCCAGCAGGGCTCATCGAGTCCACCCGTCCCCAACGAGTCTCTTTCTCGCCTCAACTCGATTCCCGATCATCACCTGTCTCTCATCTGTTCTGTTCCTCTCTACCGACGTCTCCCTGATATAGCGGGTTTCATTTCGTCTCTGTCTTGCCTTAGGCACGTCTTCGCTCTCTGCTTAGAGGCGAGCGCGCCTTGCTGACGGCGGTGGTGTGTTGTTCAGTCATCATATACACTCCAGTCACCATCAAATCCCTCAAAGACACCATAACAAACCATCACCCTCCTACGAACCTCCGCCACCCGTCTTCAATCTTCACCACCTCATTCACCATGTGCTCCACGTCCAGTCCCCGCCCGATCCTCAAGCACACTTCATTTCGTGCTGACCAGTCATCCTCCTCCTCTTGTCACGGCACAGCTTCGCAACGTTCAGCTGGCAGCGCAGTGCGCTTCCCATCCAGCCCAAAGATGTCGACTGTCTACTGGACGCATTGCCCTAACAGCTACGACAGACGGCCCATCGTGGTCCTTCCGAACTCGTGCGCTCTTCCGGATCGAGGACAGCGTGATCTTTCCGGCGCATCATCTTCCCCGCAAATGGGCCAGACCTCGCTCCCTCAAAGCTGGGGAAATCACGTCCACCCAAGCATCTTTGGAAGGATGTGTTCTTCTGGATCGACCTCATCGGACGAAGATAGTGACCAACGTCACTCTTCTGAAGAGATCTACGGGGATTTCTCCAGCATGTCCATGGTGCCATCCTTGACCCACGATGACGTGAGCTCTGAGGAGTCTGGTGGGTTCACACTCCAACCTCCAGTTGGAGCATTCACGCTGACCGTAGTACCCTCCCACCGCGGTGTTAGATGGAATAGCATCACCACCTCCAGAGCAATGCCACGGCGTGAGCTCCGATATAAGACAGCCCTACAATGCTCCTTCCCAGTCGCATCTTCACTCGGAACCGCTCTCCCACCCACCGATATCGGACTATTATGTCGCCGATAGCAGTAATCCCTCCGCTGATTACTCGCTGGCCTTTTTGCCACATGCTCCTTCGTCATCTTATACGCCTAGGAAGCGCTCGGATAAGAAACGTTTGTCGGTCGATGGCAGTCCCTTCTCTCAGAAGAGCATCCCCACCATCGGTGGCAACTCTTGGACCGTAGAAGCGGATGATTCGTCGTGCCTTGGAGGTTTCTGATCACGTTTCTTTCCATGCCATTCCTTTGCTTTAAAATTCATTTTCACTTCCCGGTTCGTTCCTCCTTTTTATCGGTAAGGTGATGGTGTTGGTTTGCGATTGGGTTGCTCTACCTTTTCTTTCTTTTTCATAGACTTCTCCTTTTTCCTTCTCTTTCCCCTTGTTATCACGGTCTTGGGGCTTTTTTTTTTTTTTTTTGGGACTCCCCTCCCTTTACCCGACCTCTCATAAGGAAGTGAGCGGGCGTATGAACTGTCACTGGTCGTTCTTTAATGTGGCTTTTGTCTTACAGGTGATTGGGCTTCCTTCTGCTACTATGGACTTTCTTTTTTTTTTTGCTACTCAAACTGTACATGATACCCCACCCGTTTTTTCTTTGAAATGCCAGCTCAATTGCAGAATGGAAACCCCGAAGCTCGCGCGTTGTCCTGGTGTTGTCCTTCTCTGATGTGCGTCATCAGGGCTACATCCGATTTTGTTTCCTTCCGGTCTTATAATGGCCCAATCACGGTTCCTTCACTTATATGGTGGCGGGAGCACTGACATGAGGACCACCCCTTTTGTGATAATTTTCTCGTTCGATCGCGATCGTTTCAAAAGAATTCGGACCTGTCTTAAAAGACGTTGCCAGCCACGCCGTCACAACACGTTTGGGGTGACTGGTACAAAATTATATATCACGTACAATCCTGGCGACTCATGGACGTCCCATGAGGTATAGAGAACGGAAGGAAGAAGGGATGAAACAAATATCCAATTTGTTTGCCTTTGCTGGCAATACACGCCTCGGTCGGGATAATTGTCGCTCCCTCTGCGAATGCGCCACATTGCTATTGTGTCTTTCCCTTGCCTGGCAGAACAATCAAAGAGAGTGACCACCCCAATTTCACACATCCGCGCGCCTGTATGAAAAACAACCGCGAAA
The DNA here is from genome assembly GCA_019633535.1 of Tulasnella sp. JGI-2019a. Lineage (NCBI taxonomy): Eukaryota > Fungi > Basidiomycota > Agaricomycetes > Cantharellales > Tulasnellaceae > Tulasnella sp. JGI-2019a. The sequence continues at coordinate 321,997 of WSUE01000008.1, read as the reverse complement.
GCTTGAAGCTAACTGCCCCACCTTTTTTTTTGCGATTTCTTTCCCTTCATCTTCGTCGACGTTCCCGCCTGCCCCTGCCCAAAAAAATAATTACCCCATGAGGGGGTTATTTTAGGTCGATCCCCCACTTAAACGTTAATAGGCATTTACGAGTGTTGTACGTAGTGAAGAAAACGACCTTCCCAATTGGTCAATCAGAGGTCGAGGCGTGTACTAGACGTCTGGGGAATGAGGCTAGGTCAGGAGTCGGGTTGGTTCGGGGTTCGGATTCGGGTATGTGTGCGAAGCCGCCCCTCCGAAGCCGAATTCCCAGGGTAAAGACTTCTATAATGCAACGAAACAACGAACGACACGTTCTGGCAACGGATCGATGTCCTTCGCTATTCAGCACTGGGTACCAATCGAATGCTGAATGACACTGGTATACCCCTGCAAGTTCGATGTCCTACGCTGCGTAGGGCTGCCCTCATAATGTGCCTTGAGGTTTTCCACGCCTAGTGTAACGCTGTTTGTTTTGTCTGGTTGTCTAGTTCCTCTCGGGAAATATCGAAGGTCGAAGGTAACATTCGACGGATATTAACGGGAATTGGATCCAGATCGCAGCGAAGTTTGTCAAGCGCGCAGTACTCGAAGACGTATAGACGCGCAACAGTACACATCTGACCCCGATACGTCGATCCACTCTTTCGACTCGTGACTAGCCTTCAGACATCTAACATCGTCGGACCCACTCATAACACGAAACGGGGTAGAACCTTTGATAGCCAGAATCCACCCCACTACATCCATCCCAGAGATTCTTCTGGAGATTTTTAAGCACCTGCGGGTGAACGAGCTTGGGGCACTAGCCCTGGTCTGCAAGGCATGGCTGGGTCCGGCGATGGACACCAGATGGAGAGCGTTGGAGATCACGCTGAAACGCTTATTAAGAAAGTTGGCTCCTATCGAGAAGAGTCAAAATCAATACACTGTGGGTGAAGGTCGCGTTAAGGCCGTACAGAATTTCCCTTCCTGATCAAATCCTTTCACTCCATAGCTCGTCCCAGAAAGCCCCATCACGCAGGACCAATGGAACTGTTTCCTAGAACAATACGCCAACCGGGTCGTTAACCTTGTCCTCAACATTGAACTCGATGAGACCTCCAATAAACTCATCTCCACGCTCTTAGAGACGTTCGGTGGGCCGTTTGGCAGTAATCTTACCTCTTTAAGATGGACCGGCACTGCCAGCGGTAGAGACAGTTACCAAAAACTTATTGGCCTCCTTCATGGGACGAAGCTACGAGAAGTCAACCTCCCGCCCGAAGATCACGGTGTCCTCATCGAACATTCCCTGCCTACTTCGTTATCCCATCTCGCGCGCTCCGCACCACAGATATCAAAACTTCAAGTTGGGGGTGTCATGAATTCCTTTGACGTTTCGGTATTCTCTCGGCTGCGTTCCCTGTCGCATAGTCGACAACTATCTGCATCGAACTATCACAATCTGACGCACTGTGTGCATCTTCAAGCCTTGTGTCTTTATCACGCGGAGGTGCAAGTTACCTCAAGGCGGTCGATGAACGGGGCGAATACCAAGTTCCCGCGCTTGGAGAAATTCCAGCTCTACGATCCCACTGATGAGGCGGATAATATGATCTCACGATCGGAGATGCCGGTTCTTCGCTTCTTAGAATACACGAAGGCGGGTGTGGCGGGACCATTCACTATGCCCCTCCTAAACAATATACTCCGAACATCACCTCTCCTAGAAGCAATCTCCTTCATTGCAGGAGTACTGCCATCATAACTAGAGCTGGTTCAGCATGATGGTGTGCGGACATTGGTCTTCAACAATCCATATCGACATAGATCTGATGTGGAGGCCAGAAATCCACCAGACCTTCCAACCATCGGTCGCGCATTCCCGAGGCTAGAAAGGTTGACCGCGATCTTCGTTCAACATGGTTGGCCATGGACCGTCCAATCCTCGTGGCACTGGCATACATTATCGACAATCGCCGATCATTTTCGTCACCTCCAGTATCTTACACTCTCGCTGCATGCCCCAATCTCGTCATTATCTCCAACACCGAGAACGATGACCACACTGCAATCTCTTACAAATCTCAAGTTCTATGTTCTATACATCGCACCAGTTGATACCAACCCTTTCATCAGCTATCTCGCCATGTTGTGTCCTAGTATTCTCAACATGGAGGTCCGCATCCTCCGCGAACTTTCTGAGGACTCAGAAGGGGCCATGAATTTCGAGTCAGGGGATGGCCCGGCCTTTGTCAAGAGGTTCTTCGACTACAAGGATCAGATGCGGGAATTAAAAGTATCCAATGGAGATTCTGTTCGGGAAATTTACTAAGAGCACACGGCTGGTTGTCTCCCTTTTGCGATGGTCGATGCCTTAGAAACTCAATGTCACATCAAATATATACCTTATTCATGCAGATTGTTGGCATAATAGCCGCAGCGCATCGCACCTAGCATTCAAGGTATTACCGTGCAGCAGCACTAACGGCACCAAGAGATCTAGAGAGCGTGTATACCGCTGCACAAATGTCTCGTACACATCTTTATTCGATAGGCCCCGGCGAACATAGCGACAAGGGGCGGGAAATGCTCGTGTGAGTTGAGATCAAGTCCCACCACCAGTTGCCACCAAAAAAAAAAAAAACCCCCGGGTGAGCCCACATACGCGGACTGATACAAGGTCTCAATAATAAACGCGACGCTGACGATCATAATGGCGGTTCAAGGGCTCAACACGGATACGTACGACGGATTTAGGCAGGAGTCGAGGCTGAACCGCAATAACCCTGAACCTCTCTCCGGTGAACTTGAACAGCACCATTACACCAGATTCATTCGAAACGCAAGACGGGATAGGACCTACGATGACCGGATCCAATATTGCGCTCTCCATCCCAGAGATTCCCCTAGAGATCCTCGAGCACCTGTCGGCCAATGGGCTTGGGGTAGCCGCCTTAGTCTGCAAGGCATGGCTGGGTCCGGCGGTGGACATCAGATGGCGAGCGCAAAAGATCGCGCTGAGTCGCTTGCTGGCGAAGTTAGCTCCGATCAGGAAGAGTCAGCGTGGCCGCACGGTGGTGGGTGGAGGTTGCCTTTGTGAAAGACTTCCCCGCCTGATCATTCGCTCCAAAAGCTCGCCCCCAAGACTCCCATTACACAAGACCAGTGGAGCCGTTTCTTGGAACAATATACAAATCGGGTCACTAGACTCGTCTACGACACGGAATCCGATCAGACCTCCATTAAGCTCATCTCTACGCTATTGGAGAGGTTCGGCGGACAGTTTGGCAGCAATATCATATCATTGACTTGGTCCAACTTCACCCGTGTTAGTCATAGCTACCACAAACTTATTGGCCTCCTTCATGGGTCCAGGCTGCAGGAAGTCAACCTCCCGCCCGATAACAACAATTTCTCCGCCGAAACCCTCGCTCTACCACAACTAGCGCATCAGGCACCACAGATATCGAAACTTGAAACCCATAGCGTCCTCTCTTCCTTCGATTTTTCAGTGTTTTCTCAACTGCGTTCCCTGTCGCATGACGGACGTCTATCCGCATTGGACTACCATAATCTGATGCACTGTACACATCTCCGAGACCTGCGCCTCAGCTATACAGTGATTCAAGTCACTCCGGGGAAGGAGATAAATGAAATCGGTGCCAACTTTCCGCGTTTAGAAAAACTCCAGCTCCACCATGTCGACGATCAGGCAGAAAACGTGATCCAACGATCGGTCATGCCGGCTCTCCGCTCCTTACTTTTCAGAGGACAGGACACGATAGGAGAATTCACTTTATCCCTCCTGAATAGCCTGCTCCGAACATCACCTCTCCTTGAAACAATTAGCTTCATGGCAGCGATATCACCATCGGTATTGGAGCTTGTTCGGCGTGAGGGAGTGCGGAGTTTGAACTTCAACAGTTCATATCGCCCCAGGTCTGAACTGGAGATCAGAAATCCGCCAGATCTTTCAATTATCGGTCGCGCATTCCCGAAGCTAGAAAAATTGTACACCATCATTGGCAGACATGGTTAGCCATGCAGCTTCCGAGAGTCGTGGCACTTGGATGCCTTATCCACAGTGGCCGATCATTTTCACAATCTCCAGAGTCTTGTACTCTCGCTGCATGTCTCGATCTCGTCACTATCTCCAACACCGAAAGCAACGGTCGCACTGTCATCTCTCACAAATCTCCAGTTCTATGTTTTGTACATCGCGCCAGTTGATATCGACCCTTTCATCAGCTATCTCGCCGCACTGTGTCCCAACGTTCTCAAAATCGGGGTCAGCATCCTTCGCAAACTCTCTGGAGACCGGGAGAATGCCAGGGATTTCGTGTCGGGTGATGGTCCAGCCTTTGTCAAGAGATTCTTCGATTACAAGGATGGGTTGAAGGGGTCAAAGACATCCGATAAGGAAAGTTATTAGGGGCAGTGGCGTTGATTGGAACAGCAGCACACCGAGGATTCGAGATATTATCGTGAAGCAGCATTAATAACATCAAGAGTTCAAGTGATCCATAGCATCTAACTCATCGAGTATGCCGCTGCACAATGTCGCGTACCTCCATTTGGTGGGTTTCGGCGAACACTCAGCGGTAAGGTTGCGAAGTGCTGGTGAGTTAAGGTCAGGTTCCACCGTTAGTCGCGTCTGAAGGCCATACCAAAACGAGTGAGCCCGCATACCAAACTGGTACGAGACCCCAATAGGAAACGCGACGCTAAGGATCAAAATAGTACCCGATTCTACGTAGTAGAGAGGGCTTTGTCAGACCATAGTGTAAGCGATCGAAACACCGGTTCCTGTGACTCGCGAATTAGGTCGATCGCCCAAAGGTCCTTGTTTTAATATAGCGCTTTCGAATGGATCTTGCCAATATCTTGTCTGCGGAGCTTGAGAGGTGTTGTGGGAGCTGTGCTCTCAATTATTTCGCCCGCCTGTACATGTGCCCAGTTGCAAATAGTTACACCTCCCGGAAAGCGAACCAAAAGGGCAAGGTCGGCTCTCATTGTTGATAAGTTACTCAGTGAAAATCATATGCCATATGACACTTGATGAAGCTGTACTACATTCTGCTTAGGGTGACTTGTTATGTGTCCTTCGAAGTCCGCTGCCCAAATCATGACGAGACCGTTCATTCGGAGACAAGAGCCGAGGGCTGGAATTCCGCTAGTTGTCCCTAGAGTTTTTAACAATCCTTGGTGGGAATAGAGTAATACAGAAGGTATTTGTTGGGGTGATGGTCTTATCACGAGCTTGCAATATCCGGTGGGTAAATTAAAATTACAAACCAAAGTCCATTTTACACCTACTATCAAATCACGAGGGCGAGCTGTAGGCGAGCACGAGCAAGCCAAGATGGTAGAATTGAGGACCTAGCATTCAAGGTATTACCGTGCAGCAGCACTAACAGCACCAAGAGATCAAGAGGGAGGTAGCATCTAGTATACCGTTGCACGAAATGTCTCTCTCCGTTTGATAGGTTTCGGGTGAACACACAGCGACAAGGGACTGTTAGTCACCACAAAAAAAAACGGGCGAGCCCACATATGTGGACTAGTACAGGGCCTCGATAAGAAACACGACGGTGAGGATCATAATGGCGGTTCAAGGGCTCAGCACGAACACATCCAACGGATTTAGGCGGGAGTTGAGGCTGAACTGCAATCAAGCGAATGATCCGAAACCTCTCTCTGGGGAACTCAAACACCACCATTATGCCAGATTCACTCGAAACGCAAGACAGGATAGGGCCTACGATGACCGAGTCCCACTTTGTTCTCTCCATCGCAGAGATTCTCCTAGAGATCCTCGAGTACCTGTCGGTCAAAGAGCTTGGAGTAGCCGCCTCAGTCTGCAAGGCATGGCTAGGTCCGGCGGTGGACACCAGATGGAGAGTGCAAAAGATCAGGCTGAGTCGCTTGCTGGCAAAGTTGGCTCCAGTCAAAAAGAGTCAGCTTGACCACACAATAGTGGGTGAGGGTCGCCTTGCATGACACGGTGAAAGACTTCCCCGCCTGATCATTCGCTCCAAAGCTCGCCCCCAAGGCTCACATTACGCAGGACCAGTGGAGTCGTTTCCTGGAACAGTATGCAAATCGGGTCACTAGACTCGTCTACGACGCAAAATCCGATCAGACCTCCATTAAGCTCATCTCTACGCTATTGGAGAGGTTAGGCGGACAGTTTGGCAGCAATATCACATCATTAACTTGGTCCTACGCTACCTGTGTTAATGACAGCTACTAGAAACTTATTGGCCTCCTTCACGGAACCAAGCTTCAAGAAGTCAACCTCCCGCCCAATCGCAACGCTTTCCCCATCGAAACCCTCACTCTACCGCAACTAGCGCACCAGGCACCACAGATATCAAAACTTGACACCAATGGCATCCCCTCTTCCTTCGATTTTTCAGTATTCTCTCAACTACGTTCCCTGTCGCATGATGGACGTCTATCCACATCGGACTACCATAATCTGACGCACTTTACGCATCTCCAAGACCTGAACCTCGGCTATACAGAGATGCAAGTCACCTCGGAGAAGGAGATAGATGAAGTTGGTACCAACTTTCCGCGTTTAGAGAAACTCCGGCTCTACTGTGTAAATGAGCAGGCAGAAAACGTAATCCAACGATCGGCTATGCCGGTTCTCCGGTTCTTACTTCTCAGAAGACTGGACACGATAGGGGAATTCACTTTATCCCTCCTGAACAGCATACTCCGAACATCGCCTCTCCTCGAAACAATTAGTTTCAAGGCAGCAATACCACCGTCGATATTGAAGCTTGTTCAGCACGATGGAGTGCGGATTCTAACCTTCGACAATTCATATCGCCTCAGGTCAGAGTCGAAGACTAGAAACCCGCTAGATCTTTCAATCATTGGTCGCGCATTCCCGAAGCTAGAAAGGCTATGCATCATCTCCGGTCGAGATGATTCGCCATGTGGCTTCCGAACGTCGTGGCACTTGGACGCTTTATCCGTAGTGGCCGGTCATTTTCACAATCTCCAGAGACTTGTACTCTCGCTGTATGTCCCGATCTCGTCACTATCTACAACGCCGAAAGAAACGACTGCACTGCTATCTCTCACAGATCTCCAGTTCTATGTTCTGTACATCGCACTGGCCGATATCGACCCTTTCGTCAGCTATCTCGCCAGGTTGTGTCCCAACATTCTCAACATCGTGGTCGGCATCCTCCGTGAACTCTCCAGGGACCGGGAGGATGCCAGGTTGGGTGATGGAGCAGCCTTTGTCAGGAGATTCTTCGATTACAAGGATGGGTTGAAGGGGTTAAGGGTATCCGATCCTTTTGAAGAAAGTCGTTAAGAGGATACGAATGGCGAGCGTGAACCGTAACAGCAGCGCACCGCACTTAGCATTCGAGATACTATCATCGATGTCATCAAAAGACCAAGTGATCCGTAGCATCCATCCCATTGAGTAGGGCTCGGCACAGTTCGGATTGACCCGGAATCGGATTCTATCCGACGCGTTCAAGACCTCCATCTACATCCGATCCGTATTCAATCCGCCATCCGCGATTTCGTCTCTAGATTACCATATGAATCGGCCAAGCCCAGAAGGTCCCATGAAATATATTTCCGCTACCTTGGTAGTGGGTTTTTGTCGCCTGTTAGCCCTGAAATTCGCTTAGAAAAAAGTCATAGCAAATCTGAAAGCCGTTCCACGCGGCCTCCTTTAGACCATCACCCAGTGGGAACCCATGACTGATCCAATGACCTGCACCGCACCACGTCGATCACGCTCTTCGTTCGATGCAATCCCCTTTTGTGTAGGCATCCGGGAGTGTTGGCTTTACATAAGCACCTGCTCGATAAAATATCCTAACAAGGAATCGTTCCTGGCTTATGGCGAATTTGTCTCGACATGGGATACCACTTAGAGACTCAATTGCGGTGTCTGAGGCACCATGTTCTCCTCAAGCATATTCTTAACGATCAATGCTTCGAGTGTAATCACCACCCCCAATTTGACGCTTTTCTGCACCGCCCTTAACATATCCGGCATAGCTAATGTGTCCCGGGCTGATCCTTATTGGCGTATGGGTTGGAGCATGCAGTTGCCGATATTACTTATGACTTGCATGATCTGGAGAAACTTGTGAGACCTGCACTCACGGCTTGCGCGTCCTCGCATAGTATCAACGCTTTGCCGTTGAGGGCCCAATATCACTCCACTCAAGCGACATAATTTCGGCTTCAACAACGTTGGTTTGTCGCCCTCAAAAAGACAAAACGGTATGTGAACAATCTTCTTGGTTTCTCGCGCTACACGAATGCGCTGTCCTCAAACTCCGCACCTCCTACTTACTAGAACACGGTGGCAAATTGGGATCCACAGATATTGGATCGGTGTCTAATGGCAGATCACCGATCGCAAAATGTTCTCTGTCATCCTTGTTATGCGGTAGCTAGTAGTAGTAGTAAGTAGTCTCTCGGTGCAATCTATGTGTATAAGAAAGATTTGCCAGACAGATAAATTATTGTATGGGTAGCGGGCTCCACCGTGCTTGCATGGCCCTACCGCAGGCTTTATAAGAAAATGCCTACACAATTGTTCACTTGGTTTCCAAGCTACCATAGGATACGTAAAGTTACTCAATGTCGATAGTTGGTAGATCGCACTAACGAAATGACGTCATGACCAACACGACACCGCATCGTTCAATCACTGAACGCGGAAACTCAAAGGTTGGAACATGTATAGGCCCGCAAGAGAGCCTACAAATACTTATCGCGACAGACTGCGACGTCCCATTTGAGGTTTGAAGTCGACCGGGACCTCTGCAATAGTCGACCGCCCGCACAAATCGTCAATCCGACCTAGATCTGCAATCCGCGGATTGTGACGGATTGAAATCTGCGGTTCGGCAGGTCAAAGACCCAAATCCGAATCCAGGATCCGCGGTTCAACCAGCACAATCCGAACTGTGCGGCGCCCTACCATTGAGTATGCTGCTACATAAACGTCTGGTACATCCGTTTGATAGGTTTCGGTTAGTCGCGTCGGAAGGCCATAACAAAACGTGTGAGCCCACATGTAAACTGATACAAAATCCCAATAACGCGCAGCCGAGGACCACAGCACGTTGTTCAACGGGTTTAAGCGGGAGTTGAGACTAAATTTCACCGAGTCAAACCAAGCCGGGTTCCCTTGAAATGCAAGACGGGGTAAGACCTATGATGACCAAGCCACACGTTACGCTCTCTATCCCAGACGTTATTCTGGGAATCCTTGAGCACCTGCCGGTGAGGCAGCTGAGGGCAGCGGCCCTGATCTGCAAGGCATGGCTAGGTCCTGCAGTGGACACCAGATGGAAAACGCAGAAGATCACGCGGAGTCGCTTGTTAATGAAGTTGGCTCCGATCAGAAAGAGTTAGTGTGGCCGCCGCTCGATTGTAAGTGAAGGCCGCCTTGATACGATGAAGGACTTCCCCACCTGATCGTTCGCTCCGAAAGCTCGCCCACAAGACTCCCATTACGCAAGACCAGTGGAGCCGCTTCTTGGAACAATACGCGAATCGGGTCACTAGACTCGTCTACAACGTCGATTTTGATGAGACATCCATCAAACTCGTCTCCACGCTATTGAAGAGATTCGGTGGACAGTTTGGCTGCAATATCACCTCTTTGACCTCGTCCTGCTTCACCCGTGTTGGTGACAGTTACCAGAAATTTCTTGGCCTCCTTCATGGGTCCAAGCTGCAAGAAGTCAACCTCCCGCCCGGGGACAACGCTCTCCCCACAGAAATCCCCGCTCTATCGCAACTAGCGCACCGGGCACCACAGATATCGAAACTCGAAACCTATAGTGTTCTCTCTTCGTTCGATTTTTCAGTATTCTCTCAACTGTGTTCCCTGTCGCATGGCGGGGGTCTATCCAAATCGGACTACCATAATCTGATGAACTGTGCACATCTCCAGGACCTGTGCCTTAGCCATACAAAGATGCAAGTCACCTCGGAGGAGATAAATGAAGTTGGTACCAACTTTCCGCGTTTAGAGAAACTCCAGCTCTGCCGTGTCGATGATCAAGTTGAAAACGCGGTCCAACGATCGGCCATGCCGGCTCTCCGCTCCTTACTTTTCGAAAGAGGGGGTGTAATAGGAGAATTCACTTTACCACTCATTAACAACATACTGCGAACATCGCCTCTCCTTGAAACAATTAGTTTCACGGCAGCGATACCACCATCGATGTTGGAGCTTGTTTGGCATGATGGAGTGCGGGGTTTGGACTTCAATAACTCGTATCGCCTCAGGTCTGAGCTGGAGACCAGGAATCCTCCAGATCTTTCGATCATCGGTCACGCATTCCCGAAACTAGAAAGGCTGAACATCATCTCTAGTCAACCTGGTCGGCTCTGTAGCCTCCGAGAGTCATGGTACTTGGATACTTTATCCATAGTGGCCGTTCATTTTCACCATCTTCAGAGTCTTGTACTCTCGCTGCATGTCCCGATCTCGTCACTATCTACAATTCCGGAAGCACTGGTCACACTGCCATCTCTTGCAGATCCCCGGATCTACCTTCTGTATATTGCGCTGGCTGATATCGATCCTTTCATCAGCTATCTCGCCACACTGTGTCCCAACATCCTCAAAATCAGGGTCGACATCCTCTGCGAAATCTCTGAGGACGCGGAGGATGGGGATGGCACAAGATTTGTTTCGGGTGATGGTCCAGCCTTTGTCAAGAGGTTCTTCGGCTACAATGATCAGATACGGGTTTTAAAGGTATCCGATGGTGATCCTTCTGAGGAGAGTCACTTGGAGGACATGAATGATGGGCGTTGATTACTCCCTTCTAATTTGTAGCTCCCTGTGTCACAGAACCGTATTATAACCTTCCAAAATATTTCTTCCTTTTCTTTCTTCGCTCTCGTCTTCATTCTCTGTGGAAATTGTTGAGTACTGGCTCGCTGGACTGTAACAGCGGATCTATATTAGTTTATCTCGGGTAGTGGTACTACGTGTCTGCTGATTGGCGAGGGTGACAACGCCCAGCTCTCATTGCGCAATTTCTCTGCATCTCCTGACACCGCAGAGCTGCGATCTATCATAGTGCGCTCAGGTTGTTATTTATCCATTTTCAATGCAGGGGAAGATTCGCGGCGGTGTGGGAATACTATTTAACTTTCATCTCGGTCTTTTGAAGGTGCCAAGTAAGCTAATCACCAATCGCTGGCATCACAACTTAACTAGTTAGCGCGTATGTTGATCGGTGTCTGTAGATTCCTTCGTCTTGCTCTTGGCATTCTGGCTCCATTAGCAGGTTCTGGCGCACAATACGCACAAAGCGTTCATCTGAGCGCCCACGGGCAAAGGCGTCTTGAGGCTTTACGGAGTGGTACTTTGAGAACATCCTCGTCAGTTTAAGCGCCTCAGCCGTCTCAGAGGAATGACATTGTCATGTTCACTGATCTTGGTTATATCAGTCGCCCCTCTCGTTTTCTCACTAATCTTCTCTCTACTCGTTACTTCAAGACTACTTATTCGTAATATTAGATGGAACAGTTTGGATGCTACTGGCCCGGGTTTAACGGACGTTCGGTATAAATAACGGACATTCTTTCTCGACCTGATCGAATCGGGGTCTCTTCACTTGCCAGTGCCTTCTTTCGCTCGATAAGGTATGCAAAACTTGAAGACGTTATAGAAGCGTGAAATCTGATTCTTGATCATCGGTCTGCTGCAGAATCAACCTTCAACCAAAATTCAATATCACCGCAACGCTAGATTCACCCAAAACGCAAGGCGGTAGAGGTCCTACAATGGATGGACCCCACCTCGCTCTCTCCATCCCAGAAATTCTCCTGGAGATCCTTGAGTACTTGTCGGTGGGGGAGATTAAGGTAGTAGCCCTAGTCTGCAAGGCATGGTTGGGCCCAGTGGTGGACACTAAATGGAGAACGAAAACGATCCCGCTGAGCTGCCTATTAGGGAGGTTAGCCCCAATTCAGGAGACCCAACGTGGCTGCACAGCTGTGAGTGGCGGTCGACTTGAAGCAATGACTCCCCTATCTGATTAATCTCTCTACTTCCAAAAGCTTGCCCCTAACACCCTAATCACGCAAGACCATTGGAACCGTTTCCTGGAACAGTACGCGAATCGCATCACTAGACTCAACATGGACAAAGAATTCGATAAGACTTCCATCGAACTCATCTCCACGCTGTTGGAGAGGTTCGGTGGACAGCTTGGTAGCAACATCACTTCGTTGAACTGGCCCGAGATCAGTCACGGCGACAGCAGTCACCTGGCACTCATTGGCCTCCTTCATCTTACCAAGCTACAAGAAGTCCAAATCCCGTTCGAAGACCACAAATCTCGCCTCAAAGATTCCCTACCGATCGCCCTATCCCAACTAGCGCGTCTGGCACCGCAGATATCAAGAATCGCAGGCGTTGGGGTTTACAATTCCTTTGATTTTTCGGTATTCTCTCGACTGCGTGTTCTGTCACATTGTGGACATTTATCCACATCGGACTACCACAACTTGACACACTGTAAACATCTCCACACCCTGCGCCTCATCTGGACGGTGGTGCAAGTTATCTCAGGACAGCAGACAAACAACACTTTTTCGCGCTTGGAAAAACTTGGACTCATCTACCCTGGTGACGAGATGGAGAATATGGTTCTACAATCGGTTATGCCGGCTCTCCGCACCTTTACATACCGAAGAGAGGAAGCGGGGCTGTTCACTGTACCGCTCCTGAACAATATACTCCGGACATCTCCTCTCCTAACAGTAATCTCGGTCACGGTAGTGGTACCGCCATCGCAACTGGAGCTGGTTCAGCATAACGGAGTGCGGAGGTTGGTCTTCAAGAATCTGTATCGCCTCAGGTCTGAACTGGAGGCCAGGAATCCACCAGATCTTTCAATCATCGGTGGCGCGTTCCCAAAGTTGGAATGGCTGGCCGTCATCTTCAGTCAAGATCACCAGCCACCCAGCTTCCGGTTCTCATGGCATTGGCACACGTTATCGGCACTCGGCGATCATCTTCAACATCTTCAGCGTCTTGTACTTTCGTTGCATGTTCCGAACTCGTTGATATTCGAAACACCGAAAGGGACAGCGGCACTCCCATCTCTCACACACGTCAAGTTCCAGGTTTTGTACATTGCACCGGTTGACATCAATGCTTTCGTCAGCTATCTTGCCATGCTATGTCCCAACATTCTTTGTATGGAAGTCGACGTCCTCAACGAGCTTCAGGAGGACTTGGGGGAAGGCGTGGAATACGTGCAGGGTAAAGGTCGAGCCTTTGTCAAGAGATTTTTCCACTACGTGAACCAGATAAGGGAGTCAAAGGGGTTCGATGGACACTCTGTTCAAGGAATTCAATAGGACGATACAGTTATCTCCTTTTTGCCGTTCAATGTATGTTTAAGCAGCCTGGCAATCTGATGTGTATAGCTTATTCATAGAGGTCGTTGACTGTGAATTGCCGGACTGCAGCAGCGCACTGGGCATTTCAGGATGTAGCCGGGAAGGGTATCGAAAGACCAGGTGAACGGGGCGCCTAATTCCATCGTACCCGCCGCGCAAATGGCTCGTACTACGCCTCCATTTGATTGGTTTTAGCCAAAAGTGAGCGGTATGGGAAATGCTGTGTGGGGATGGTACTATCCGACGATGACCGGCTCTATGATAATATGCGGAACAGCCCAGGAGTTGCCTTCTTTGCGAGGGTTACGCTGGGCGGCTAGCGATTCGCCTCAGAGCGGTCAAAGGCCATCCATGCATGCGGTCTACGGGTCAATATCCAGCTAGGGAGCACATGTAACGGCAGAGCTTAGGCTATTTTGGCACAACACATTCTGTTATCCGAGGTGCCCATGACATCAAACTATATTGGCCTTGATGTGCATTGCCGCCTCAAGGCAGTGAAATAGGCGCCAGTCGATCTGTTCCTAACTCTTGTATTGCACCTGACGGTCCAGCGCTAAAAAAAGAACGCCAAGAACGTCCTCGTGCCCATAAGCCAATTGGAACGTTCAAGCAAATCAGCGATAATCCCTCACCTGCTTTGTCAAAGTCAAATCCTCGTGCTGATGCCTTGCTGGATGATTAATGAGGCGTCTTCGCGGCGTATTGCTATGCCTTGCCTGCCTGTATAATGTATAAATAGTAGCACTGACTGCTCTGTGATCTGCATCTCAAGCCCCTCCTCCATACATCGTCATCTCTCATGGTTTTCCTTACTTCCCATCTTCCCCGCTGCCTGGCAGTTCTCGCTACCCTTGCATCCACCACTCTCGCCCACCCAATCACGAATAGGGCCCCGGCTATTGTTCGATTACCCACTCCTCAGAACGCCACCTACGCCGTCGGAAGCCAAGTCTTCAAGCTCGTAGACGACAGCCGCACCGACCCCTTCAACTCTACGGTGAAGCGTGCCGTTGAGATCACCGTCTATTACCCATCATCCGGTCAGAACGATGGCACATGCCCAGGTGGGACGAGCCCCGCGCTTTACATGCCAACGGTGATGGCCGGTTTGGCGGACCAGGGGTTGGGGATTCCAAGTGGTACCCTGGAGAGCATCCTCACAGATACCTGTCTAGGCGCCTCGGCCGTATCCTCTGATCAAAGGAATCTCATCGTCATGTCGCCTGCCCTTGGTTCGTCACCCTCTACCTATCAACCCTCTTACCTTCTCCCTGACCTTCTCCCCTCGATGTTTAGGTATATCTCGCCTCGTATACCAAACGTACACTACCGCTCTCGCAGCGCACGGCTACGTCGTCGTCGGCATCGATCATCCTTACGACGCAGAACTCGTCGAGTATCCTGACGGCCAGTTGGTCTTCGCAGTCCCAATAAACGGATCCGACCCCGCTGCAGTAACCTCAAGAGTCGAGATACGAACCAAGGATGTCCAATTCGTCCTCGATCAGGTGTGCAGCAACAAGAATCTCACTGCGGGCATCCCCGTCGACTGTGGCGCTCGGAAAGTCGGGATGTTTGGGCACGCCGTTGGAGGAGCCACTACCGCCGACATGACCATCATCGACCAGCGCATTGCGGGCGGCATAAACATCGATGGCACGTTCTACCCCACCCAGAGTGGTCCAGACGTCTCTCCGGATACGCATTTCCTGGTCATCGCAGAGGAAGGTCACAATGCGATGACCGATCCCACGTACGCAGATTGGTTCAAGACCCCGACGGCCAACTCATCAGAGAGGTTCATCGCCACTGTCAAAGGCGCCAAGCAGGCGACGTTCACAGACTATCCTGTTCTAGTCGATCTACTGGGCATCACACCAAGCAGTCTGCCGGCAGATGAAGCGGCGGCATTGGGGACAATCGATGGCAATCGGATCAGTGTGATAATCCAAATATCTTTCAATGCGTGGTTCGATTTGATATTGCAAGGGCAGACGGCCGCTGCGGACGCGCTGCTCAAAAATGGCTTCCCAGAGGTTGACATCGTTCAACTTGCATGATTGGTTGGTGATTGGGGTCCTTGGATCTCGGACTGTTTCTTTTTGCATGATTTTGTACCTTTAGGACTGATTGTTACGTAGGAGGTAATTCATGAGCCAGTATCATAGACATCCCAATAATATGTTCAATTGGCCTGGATGGCTGCCTTTCATTGCGCTATATTCATCGTGAGCGACGCCCGCAGAGAACAAGAAACATAGGCATTAAGTGTTTGAGAATACGACTTATAATTCAACCTGAGCTCCTGGCATTGTGGAGAATGTGCCGAAGCACAAAACCGTCGCCATCATTAGCCGTCATGGTAAAATCCTGGGAGGTTGTTGAGAGTGAAGGGAAATTCAGCCTTCACAGCCTGGAAGGCGAAGGTGTTGTAAGCAAAGCAATCTGGCTAGCTGTAACGCTATTAGGATATTGTAAGGTGCCAACGAATGTGTGGCTCGGGTTTAACGGACATCCTTCCTGTTACCATACCCTGTGACTGCGGATCGCCTCAGTGCTCAATATCTCTTAAGCTCCACACGGACCTCTGTACGAGGGTTGAAACACAGTTGAAGGGCCACCAGATGATTCTTTGTTACGCCCGCAATATGCGGGTGAGTCGGGAATGGCGAGTCCAGTTGCCAACTGTGCAGGATGACACTCTGATAGCGTCTCTTAGGACCCCCCAATCCCCGCCCTACTTCATTCTCCCCATGCTACCTCAATCAGATGCTAGTAAATGGTGGCCGTATTCATGATTGTTATTCTTTTGGCGACCTGCTAATGATTGCGGGAACAGATGGGAGGCACGCTATGCTTGGACATGTCGTCGCAAGGTTTAGAGACGTTAGATGCTATCAAGGATATATTTTCATAAAGAACGAAGAGATGCCTTTAAGGAGGGTCTGGATGTGTGGTATGTGGTCAATCTAGGCAGGTACACGATTGACATACGCTACCTGCTGGTCATTAGATGATCCTTTCCCAGATCCCAACACGCTCGTCGTACTACCCACACCGTCTATTCGCCCTCTAGGCACTGAGGGTGGTTGCGCCTGTATTTTCGAGGATGAAGACCTTTTAGCGGCAGAAGTTGAAGCGCAGGGAACGGACCAGCACCAGTGCTTGCACCCGAGATGGCCGGCGACTCACCACAAGCCGAAGCTAGCTTGCAGCCGGGCTTGGCTTGCTCCCGATGCCGTGAGACTTGTCAGCCAAGACGAAGCCGGCTTGCAAAGCCTGATTGGCGAAGTTTGTTGGCAGCGACAATCCCCATCCTGGCCGGCGCCTGGATGATCTACGTAGAGTTTACACTTGCGCGGCGCAACCGTTCCCATCCTTTAGATCGTTGATGGGAAACAAGCCAGCTTGAGCTTACCCAGCCAAGGTTTGGCTTGATGACCTCAGATACAAACTCTTGGCTTCGTTGGCTTGGCTTGCGGCAACACCATTGTCAGCGCATGACTGACCCCTGGGGAACATGTTCGCCGCATGTACGCTCAATTTAGTCAACCAGGATGATAAATTGGAGCTGGCCTTCTGCCCAACCGAGAAGATGCGGAACGTCGGAGGCCCGATACGATGGAATACGTCTTGAATGGGAGTTCCCTCAAATTGCCCACCCTGCATTTTCACATCTTGCACACTCATTCAAAATTCTTTTTGGGGGGTGCGCGGACTTGGCGGCTCGGTTGATGGCATCTATTTCGGCTTGTTCGGTGTCGATGTTGAACATGCCGTTCAAACAAACACGATACGCACAGCCGACGATCCCTTCTTTCACCCACGCCACCTACGTTTTTAGAGGTAATGGGCGATCGCAAAGGGTCGGATGGGTCTCCTGCAGTGTTCTTTGAGTCCAAAAACGAGGCAAACGAGGTCAGCCGGAACTACACATGACTCAGGTTCATCCTTCATGTTCGCCAAGTTGGCTTGGCAGGTTATTTTCGCCAAGGCAATGCAGGTCAGAGAGACGTTCATCCTCGATTGGGATACATTGCGTACTGGGCAGGCCGGAGGACGTGTTCCACTATTCGGACTCGAGACACGTTCAAAGACATGCCGGCCGACTATAAGAGGTCGTCGTTAAACACAGTCCAGATCCCTCAGCTCATTGCTACACCCCTTCTTCCAACCTCTTCCAACTTCACGAACACTCTTACGACTTATACGAACTCTCTCATCAATCATGCGTTTTATCACTCCTCTCATCGCCTTCACCTTACTCACAGCCGTTGGAGCTGCTCCTACCGAAATCCAACGTCGTGGTGACATC